>JAODAL010025857.1:0-57842 GCA_025379985.1 Phyllomedusa bahiana | reverse complement strand
AATGGATAAGGTTTATTCTAATTTCATGTCAGATAGTGAGAAAAACATGTATATGTGTCTTTTTATATAGTGTATGTAAACTTCTGGTTCCAACTGTATGTGCTCACACATATTATGAATGAAAACTTGCATGTGCTTCTGAATCTTTATGCTAGGTAGCTTTGCATTGACCTTCTTTTTTCATCTCAGCTATTTACGCTTTAGACTTCCTCTAATTTCTATGAAAACGCATTGGTTGCCGTTATCTACATATCAGCTCTCCTTTTTTCCTGTCAGTTTATAAAAGGGTTTCCCTAGTCTTTTGATTCTCTGAGACTGACAGACTAGATCTAGTCTTGCAGCGCGTACATGCTGTTCATGGGAAGAAAGATCTATGGAGAAGAAGAGGATGTCATTTAGGTGCAATATGACATGGAAGGTCATGGAACAGATGATGTTGGAGGCCAGAGCATTCTAAGACCAGAGGACATGACCAAGTGTTTCTAATTTCCATCACAAGTATAAAAAAAATCTTTTGTTTAATCCCCTATACTGACCAGATCATAAATGAAGCTTGTTAACCTAACAGGTTAAACAGTTACTTAACTGGGAGCAGCCTTGTACCATCCTGGCAGGTCTGCAGAGCACATTTATGTGTAACTACATTAAAGATAACAGAGTCACTCAGCAGCTAACAGTGTCTAGGCAGCATGTTAGTTTTAACTCTCTCATGACAAATAATACTCTTGTAGCTCACATTTATAGCTAGACATCTAGTTTGTACAGTATCTACAATCAGTAATGTACCTGTAACAGGCTCAACTAAGAATAGGAGCTAAAAAGCTGAAATGTCATTCACTGCTATAGAACCACTCACAGCCTGCACAGGAAGTATGAGCCTGAAGAGGCTGTGAAGAGTGAAAACAGCTAGATGGGCCAACAAGTTAACAGTTTTTAATATACACTGTGTAGGGATTTGGTGGCTGCATTCATCCCTTTGTGTTAACAACACATAGATGTAAATTAGTAGAGGATAGGTAGAAAGTAATATGAGTGCAAGATCAGATTACACAGGGTTTGTTTGTAGTCTGTTTCAATGGACATAGTCCTGCATGGTAGGCATATGCACAAAATGGTAGGAAACTTTAAATCAAGAGTAATTGTAAAGTTGCTTAATATGTCATTTTAGACGGGTTGGTGCAATAAAAAAAAATGGTTACAAAGGTGGACATGCCCTTTAGATCTCTTTTCAATACCTGTCAATAACTGTCTTTTCAAATGTCTATGTAGCAAAGTAATGTCCTTCAGTGCACATTAAAGTAAACAAATGTGCTACAATATAATGTTATCTTTAATGCATTTTTAATGAAAAACATCATGTCTTTATAAAGAGCTATCTGACACATTTGTACAAGAAACTTTAATTAAATAGATTGAAATGTATCTTCTATGTTTATTTCTCTGAATATAGAACAGAATAAAATAAAAGCTTTTAGCATCTTTATTTAATGCAATTAATGAGCAAATCAGTTGGTTTCTTTTAAAAAATAATATACCTATCATGAAAATTAAAGATTTTTAAGAGCAACATAAAATAATGCATAATTATGCAATAAAAGTCCACAACCAATCAAATAAAAGACATGAAGCCAGAGGGAAATAATTTCATATGCAGTAACTCATAGAAACAAATCAGCAATGAATTTTAATAATGAAATAAAATGACTTCTTCACTGAAATGTATGACTGAAAATCTTAAAGTACCCATGATTTAATTATGTGCAAACAAACCCTCAGTCTATCCCACGTTTACAATTCTAAAATTAATAGATTTTTTTCATGTCATTTCAAAAACTGTTATTTTTAGATTTTCAATATATTGTGACTAAGGTATTACAGTAAGAAGTAGGGTACCATCTATGGAATGTGCATCTGTTCACAAGTAATCACAGCACGTTGTAGAAGAAATTAAAGTAAAACTGTTAGATCCTGGATATTAAACTAGAGTCTAGAATAAACTAGTAAAATATTAGAGTCCCAGAATCTATTCAAAAGATAAAAGTATGCATAGTAGGTCAGCTATATTACTAAGGCAATTTAGAATCTCCACACGTCTATACGGTGCTCTACCTAAAGAGAGACCTTCCCTTTCTCAACTACTCATTGCCTCCCACTCAGCCAAGCCAGCATCGCTCTGCTCTGTACTGATGAGGGGCTAACACCCTGAAACGGCTGTATACAGATGAGTGATGCTGGCTTGGCTAAAAATCCCTTTTGCTTTCCAAAGACCGTGGGTCAAAAGCAAATTGAGGATTTGTTACATCCAACACAGGGTGCTTGAGCTTCTCAGCTCCTTTCCCATAATGCTTTGTGATATGTAGATGCTTCGTTGAGTGCAAAAGGCAATTTTGAATCTCCACATGCCTATATGGCGCTCTCCCTAAGGAGATATCTTCCCTTTCTGAGCCACTCATTGCCTCCCACTCAGCTAAGCCAGCATCTCTCTGACCTGTACTGACAAGGGGCAAACACCCCGAAACGGCTGTATGCAGATGGCTGATGCTGGCTTGGCTAAATATACCTTTTGCTTTCCAAAGATCCAGTGGGTCAAAAGCAAATTGAGGATTTGTTACATTCAACAGAGGATGCTTGAGCTTCTCAGCTCCTTTTCCATATGCCTTGTGATATGGAGATGCTTCGTGGAGTGCAAAAGGCAATTTCAAATCTCCACACACCTATACGGCGCTCTCCCTAAGGAGAGATCTTCCCTTTCTAAGGTTATATGGATAATATTTTTAGAAGATGTAAATTGAAAAGCATTTTTAAATCTGAATATTGCTGTTTTTTCAATGGTTTTTCCTTATGTATACCTCAGATAGTTGCCTGTTTAGATTCATAGGCTTGCATGGTAAAAAAAATGTGTAATGCATTTTGATAAAATAGTAGTAATATAGTAGTTGACTTTGTTATTCTATCGATAGATAAAAAAAGTATACTAATGTATATGTAGATGCAACAAAATTCAATTTGACCATGATATCATAGCTTAGATCACAACAAAGTCAGTGAAAAACATTGAAACGGATAACTTTTTGTGCCATAATATCATGGTGGGTTATATGTCATGGTAATCTTTTCTATATAGAAGTATACTCCTGATATAAGAACATTAGGACAATATATCCATAAAAGGTTTCTTCTTTAATTAGTATCAAAATCTTAAAAAGACATATGGACTGTATAGCATTTATAATATAATTTAAGCAGCTTTGAGTAAACACTTGCAGTTGTATTCCTCTCCAAGCATGGAGTAGTCCATCCAACTTTAGAGCGCTTCAAGTCCAGGCGCTTTTCCCTGCAGCTCGCACAACTTGTCAGGTGTTGTTCGTCACGCTGCGGAGACGGCTGATCTGAGGTGTGTGCACTGCTGCTCTGCGACCTTTCTCAAGCACACACCTGACAAGCTGTGCGAGCTGCAGGGAAAAGCGCCTGGACTTGGAGCGCTTTGAAGTTGGATGGACTACTCCATGCTTGGAGAGGACTACAACCGCAAGTGTTTACTCAAAACTTTGAGAAACTGCTGAAATTATATTATAAATGCTTTACAGTTCATATGTCTTTTTAGATTTTGATACTAATTAAAGAAGAAACCTTTTATGGATACATTGTCCTAATGTTCTTATATCGGGAGTATACTACTATATAGCTATTGAATACGGGGCTTTGAGGAAGGTGCCCATATTTATACTTCTCTATATGCGGTTTAAATATTTGTACTAGAGGTCATTATATATTATATGGTTATCTTTTCTACATCTTTAGCTCTAATAGTGGCCAAAAGCAGGTCCGGGATGATGGGTAGATGAAGGTGGGCGACCGCCTAGGGGGCCACTTCATCCCAGAAAGAGGGTGCAAGGAGACATGGACTAGGCTGAATTTTCAATTGGGGGTGGGGATATATGACTTATATGCCTAGGGCACCAGAATACCATTTCCCAGTCCTGGCCAAAAGGACACTCTTTTGACCTCTTTTGGGTTTATGGGGACTTGTGGATACACCAGAAGGTTTCCTAATTTATGTTAAATGTACCCTGACTCTCAGCTTGAGTATATGAGTGTAGGAATACACAGTGTGGCCTTTGTCAGTCTGATTGCCTTTGTTAAGATCAGAGTACAATGGTGAACATCATAGGGTAGGAATATATAGTGCAGTTGCAGTGCAGCCAATTTCTCCACCTTCAATCTGTCCACCAATGGCCACACAAGTTTGCCATCATGTTGTGTGGCCATTGGCGACTGCATAGAAGGTGGTACAATTGGCTGAATCGAATCTACACTATTTATTCCTACCCTATGATGCTCACCATTGTCCTCTGGTCTTAAAAAAGGCAATCAGACTTACAAACATACTATGTGGATAGGTATACAAATGTTAATAGTAATATTTTTGTATGTTAAAATGTATATGGTTATTCACAAGCATAACTATTTTTACTTTACTAAAACCTACAAAATTAAAAACTTTTGATTACAGGAACCACGCTGGAAAAATTGTTACCTGGTGGTATGCCCAGTGCAGGGCTGAGATAGCTGTGTATTGCTGGTGTTTCTTCAGTCATTGTCATTTTGAATGCGATATCTAATTATTTCTAAAAATGGACATAAAAGAAGGCATTGCTGCTGGACACCATAAGTTTCACTATAATATCAGATCTTGGACCTACTGGAGATTGCTTTAAACCTATAGTGGACCATTAATGACTCCAACATGGATGTGAAGAACAGAAGCTCTTGTACACAGAGCTGCTCTAGACTCAAGTATAAACCATTACTGTTTATCATATCATATTGTGGGGTAACAACATTGTTAGCATGTAGTCCATTTATTTGTCAGTCAACAGTTCTCATTGGAAGTGGCAAAAGAGGAAGTGACTGAAGCCAAAGCAAAGGAAGTAGAGATATTGTGCCAATCACTTGGCACTTGGATTGCACTTATTTGTTTTTTTCCAAGACATGGGCAAAGTTCCATTACCTTTTATATCGTCCCATCTGAGCATGATCCAGCTTTGATTGTAAGGAAAATATCTAAGGATTTACAGTAATAATTGATTTATCACTCATTTACTAAATTAATATCAATAGCATAACATTTTTGTGATTTTGTGATACTTTTTGTAACTGTTTATTTACTTTTGATTTTTTTTTGACAGGGAGAACAAAACTGAAGCCACTTGCCACAATGTGCCTGCATGATATGTTAGCTGTGTGGTTCTATTTAACAAACATTGTATTTAATGACCTGGACAATCAACAGTACAAGTAAATGTATATTTAAATCTAAAATGTGCCTTACCACGTTAACCCTTGTGTATATGTCAAAGTACTAACAAAACGGTATTTAAAGAATTCTGCAGTGTATATGCATTGCACTTTAATAGACCAAGTGTAGTTTACGTTTGACTGCATTAAATTTTCTTTATGCCTTCAATTTGTGGGTTAGAATAGACTGGTCATGATCAAGTGCCATGAAGTCAATTTTATCTCAAAGTGAATCAGTGTTTTGAACTGTGATCGTTTTTTAATTAGTCGGTTAACTACAGAGAGTTTGGCCTCCATGTTTTTGCCTACTGTGTTTATCCAACTCATTGCTGAGCTTCCTCATTTTCATTTACTTTTTACCTACCACACTATTAGATGGAACAAGCCCTAATCATATTAAGGAGTCAAAAATGTTATTATTACATAATGAGAACCTGCAAGTATAAAAAGTAACAGTCTGTAACTTTATACAGAAGTTATTTCCACCCTAATACTATGCCGCGAGTCATTAGACACAGAATATCTGACTATTTGGCCTTGCCCATCAATACTTGCATTTAAGACAGTTTATCTAAATAATAGTGAGATAAATGGAGATAAAGATCGACAGATAGAAAGATAATAAGATAGATAGATTATATCACAAAAGTGAGTACACCATTCACATTTTTGTAAATATTGTATTATATATTTTCATGGGACAACACTGAAGATATGACACTTTGATACAATGTAAAGCAGTCAGTGTACAGCTTGTATAACAGTGTAAATTTTGTGTGTCCTCAAAATAATGCAACACACAGACATCAATGTCTAAATCGCTGACAACAAAAGTAATTTCCTCCCAATATGAAAATGGACAAATTGTGCCCAATTTGTCATTTTCCCTCCATGGTATCATGTAACTCGTTAGTATTACAAGGTCTCAGATGTGACTGTGGAGAAATCAGGCTATTAGAAGATTGATAAACACCATGAAACTGAGCTGCAGCATGGTGGCCAAGACCATACAACGGTTTACAGCAACCAGGTGAGGAGTACGAAGACAAGTGTGGCTTTCCTACAGTTAAACATCGTAGTGGGAGTATTATGGACTGGGACTGAATGATTGCTTCTGGCTGTAGGGAGCTACAGTTCATTCAGGGAATCATGAATGCCAACAAGTACTGTAACATACTGAAACAAAGCATGATCTCCTTTCTTTGGAAACTGGGACACAGAGCACTATAACAACATCAATACGACCCCAAAAACACTTCCAAGATGACCACTGCCTTGCTAAAGAAAATGAGGGTAAAGGTGTTGGACTGGCCAAGCATGTCTCCAGACCTAAACTGTGGGGAAACCTCAAACGGAAGGTGCAGGAGCGCAAGATCTCTAATATCCACCAGTTCCGTGATGTCATCAAGGAGTGGGAGAGGATTCCAGTGGCTGCAACCTGTGAAGCTCTAGTCACCTCCATGCCCAAGAAAGTTAAGGCAGTGCTGAAAAATAATGGTGGCCGCACAAAATATTCACACTTTGGGCACCATTTGTCCATTTTCACTCAGGGGTGTACTGTTGCAGGTGGTTTAGACATTGATGGCTGTGTGTTGAGTTATTTTGAGTCCAGACAAAATTTACACTGCTATACAAGCTTTACATAGATTATTTTGCATTATATCATTGTCATATCTCCATTGCTGTCCCATGAAAAAATTTAATACAATATTTACAAAACTGTGCTCACTTTTGTGAGATACTGTAGATAGAAAGATAGGATTAGAGGTTTACCACAGGTAAAGTAAACATATACTTTAATTAATATTTTGTGTTCTAGTAGCAAAGATTACACTGAAATTGAGACAAATACAATAATGAGAGAAATTCAACTTACTGTTGGCATCATAATGTACAACTCCCCAGGAGATCAAAACCGAAAGAAATATTAAATAACAAAAAAATAAATCTATGATGAACTTCGGACATTGACTGTTAAATATAGTATGTTCAGTTCCTTAGCCATGAATAAGCATGCTCAAGTTAGGTTCATGGTAGAGTTGAGAGCATATAGGTGGCAGTATACTGGCTATGAACACAGATCTCTGGGATGTCAAGAGTTACTGATGAGTTATAAAAACCTGCAACAAGCAATGAGAAATCCAGCTACATTTCATTTTTTCAGATTAGTTGAGCTGACTGCTGTCTATTATTATTCTTTGCTATGCTTGTCTGCCTATAGAGATATTGATATTTTCTGTGTAGTTGTGATGTCTAGTTTGTAAAAATGACAACAGTAGGTGCAGACATATTAATTTACACTCCACTGTGACCACCGCTGAACCCTCAGTGTCTGAACCATGTGCATGGAGAGTATTTTCCCTTTGAAGCTTTACACTCTGAAACCAATATTGAAAATGAAATAGCTGTTACATAATTTAACCACTAAATCACTACAGATCAGTATGAAAGGGGCATTTGGCCCAATACACTGCTAATGGTGTTTTACTGTAACATTAAAAAAAAAACCTAACTCACACTCACCCTACTTTGAATGCAGACTTACATAGTGGAGTCACATTATTATGACCACCTCCTACATTTGATTTCAGCAGCCTGTGCCGCAAGAAGCAAGTCATGTGTCATGAGCTGGCTTAGTGGGTATGTGAACGACAACTACAAAGGTGCATGAGGACAGACAGATACACTACTGTGGAGCAGTTCACCACCAAGATAAACCAGGGGTCTACCAGACGTGTTTAAAACAGCAGTTCAGTGAACTCTACTGTGTTTGATCTTCTAAAGCAGACAGATTGTCACTGCACCTTTGCTAATGAAGTTGCATTGGCAAAAAAGATTTCTATTTTCATGTCATTATGAGAATCAACATGAAAAGGTCTTTTCTGATGAGTCATGTTTTCTGCTTTATAAAACTGATGGATATTGTCGTGTCATGTGAGAAACATCAGAAACAAACACTCCCGAAACCATGCTGAAGAACACAGCTGGTGGTGGGCAGGTCAGTTGGGTTGGGAATTTTTTGTGCCATTCTCTGTGCTCACTCATCAACGTGAAAGGCACTGTCAGTCTATTTGAGTATAAATCCATCCTTACAGATCACGTATACTCATACATGCTGACTGTCTTTCCTGGGGCAGATAGGATCTTCCAGTAAGATAATGTGAAATATTACACAGCTAGAAAAAATCAAAAATTGATTTAAGCATGGCCAAGACATCTAAGTACTACGCTGGCGCTCTACTTCCCCATACTTAAACCCAATTGAGCATCTGTGGGACCACCTTGATTGCTGTGATAGCGTTATGAATCTTCCCCCACATACCCTCGTGCAGTCAGTATGGTTCCATATACCTGTGACCACCCACTAGGACCTTAATGAGTCACTCTCAGGCCATCTGGCTGCTGTCTGTACTGCACACGGCAGTTACTAGATGTTAGCTGGGGGTCATAATAATGTGACTCGATTGTGTATCTATATGTTATACAATTAGGCGAGTTTGGAATCCTGGTCTGGAATCTTATTTAAAGTCTATGCCAAGAGTGCTGCCTGAGCATTTTTATTTTTTTCTCTCAATTAGATTCTCTGAAAAATGTAAACTAATACTCTTCCAGAAGGAAGTTCCACCTAATGGAAGTAGCTACCATGTAATTCAGTGCCTGAATCTTTAATGCACCTTGCAACATGACGAGAGATATAAGTGGAGCGAACAATCTGCAGACAGAGATTTTCAGTGCTTGTCCCTCATCAGAACAATGTTATGTTTGCAGCATTACCTGTAAGACTCTATGTCATAGTTGCCAACTTTTGAAAGTGAAAAAGCAGGAGACTCTAGTGGGCGGCGCGCGTAGCGCGCCCCCGGCAAAATTTGCATGACACCGCCCATCTGTCGGTATGCCACGGCCCTTCAAAAAGCCACACCCACTTTCCCCCTAACTGCATAAAAGGCTTTGGAAGAAAGCCGGTAGATGCCCTTATAGCCAGGTAGTAGCCCCCCATAACCAGGTAGTGCCCTTACAGGTGGTTTGATGCCCCTCTTGTAGCCAAGAGATGCCCCCTCTGTAGCCAGGTTTAAACCCAAAATTTGTAAGCCAGGTAGATGCCCCCCTTTGTTAGCCAGGTAGGTGCCCCATTGTTAGCCAAGTAGTGCCCCCATTGTTAGCCAGGTAGTGCCCCATTGTTTGCCAGGTAGTGCCCCCATCTTTTAGCCAGGTAGTGCCCCCATCTTTTAGCCAGGTAGTTCCCCATCTTTTAGCCAGTAGTGCCCCATCTTTTAGCCAGGTAGTGCCCCATCTGTTAGCCAGGTAGTGCCCCCATCTGTTAGCCAGGTAGTGCCCCCATCTGTTAGCCAGGTAGTGCCCCTCTGTTGCCAGGTAGTGCCCCATCTGTTAGCCAGGTAGTGCCCCATCTGTTAGCCAGGTAGTGCCCCCTCTGTTGCCAGGTAGTGCCCCCTCTGTTGCCAGGTAGTGCCCCCTCTGTTGCCAGTAGTGCCCACTCTGTTGCCAGGTAGTGCCCCCCATCTGTTAGCCAGGTAGTGCCCCCTTTGTTGCCAGGTAGTGCCCCTTTGTTGCAGGTAGTGCCCCCTCTGTTGCAGGTAGTGCCCCCTTTGTTGCCAGGTAGTGCCCCCATTGTTGCCAGGTAGTGCCCCCATTGTTGCCAGTGAGTGCCCCCTCTGTTGCCAGGTAGTGCCCCTTCTGTTGCCAGGTAGTGCCCCCTCTGTTGCCAGGTAGTGCCCCCATCTGTTAGCCAGGTAGTGCCCCCTTTGTTGCCAGGTAGTTGCCCTCTCTGTTAGCCAGGTAGAGCCCCCTAAAGCTAATAAAAATAAAATAATAAAATCCACTTACCTTACCAAGCTCCTGCAGCGCTGCCAGCTCCCGACCGATCTCCACAGCGGCGCAGGGGGGAAGGGAGAGCAGCCGCGCGTCACTCCCCTGCAGCCGCGCGTCACTTCCCCCTGCGCCGCTGAACTGTATGTGCGGCGCACACACCGGCGCCGTACATACAGGGGGAGGAGGGAGGAGGGAGCGATCCCTCCTGCCTCCTCCCCGCACAGTGAGACCGCGGGCGGGGAAGCGGCCGCTGCGGGCCGCTTCACCCGCCTGTAGGAGCGGTCCCGCGGCGCAAAAGTAGCGCACCAGCGCTACTCTTGTGCCGCGGTAATTTAACGGCCCCCCGCCGTCTGCCGGCGGCGGGAGGAATGCCACCTCCCTCGGGAGGGCGGGCGGGGACTCCAAAGAGCGGGACCCCCCCACCAAAAACGGGAGAGTTGGCATGTATGCTCTATGTACAGCTATATCTTGAAATTGAGAAACCATGCTTACTGTTTTCTACTGAGGAAGAAAAAAAACCATAAATCCCAAACCTATGAACTTTTTATTTTAAGTTACTTGTTTATGGACATTTGTATGTTGTGGGTGGAAACATTAGTAGATATTGTGAGACCACTTTATTCTTTTAAGAAATTCTATAATTTTAAATAAAATAAAACATGAAAATAAGTTAAAAATAATTATGATTCCCATCCTGGACATTTAGGGGGACATGTATGAAAACTGTCTAGGTCTAAGACTTTCTTTGTTGCCCATAGCAACCAATCAAAGTGTCCTTTTCATTTCAAATAATGCTCTGATAAGACCTAGACAGTTTTCATACATGTCCTCCTTAATCTGGGATTAAGGCTGGGATGACGGGTGGACAGAGGTAGGCGACTGCCAAGGGTGCCTATCTTTGTCTACCAGTAAGGGGACACCAAGATGTATGGAGCATGCTCCGGAGCTGATATCTGGTCTATACACGGCAGGTTTCTCTGCAAACTCCCATCTTCTGATTGACTCCCCTGTGCCACAATCGTGGTGTGTGGACTAGCACTCAAGGTAGCCAGGAGCCTAATGAAGGCTTCCAGATCTGTCACCTTAATACCCCTATTATACCCTGACAAAGACAGGGTGTAATAGGAGAGCTGTAATAGCAGACTATTCTGAAATACATTAGCATCGCAAAATAATGTACAAGTGTTCACACACCCTTGTGGTCGAGGTACCCTAAAAGTACCAGTAAAAAAACCTTTCAAAAGTAGAAAAAAAGCTTAAAACGCCCTTTGTCTCCATTTTATGAATAAAAGAAAAACAATAAAAAAAATTAAACATAGTTGGTATCGCCGCATTTGCAAAAATCTGATCTATTAATGTATAACCTTGCAGCATATCCTGCATGGTGAATACCATAAAAAGTACCCAGCAACAAAATAGCTTTTTTTTGGTTGCTTTGCCTACCCAAAAATTGGAATAATAATAGTAATCTTTATTTATATAGTACCAACATATTCCGCAGCACTTTATAATTTGGAGGGTATAAGTTTAGACAAACCAGACATTACATTATAAAAAAGCTACTTAAAGATCAGACACAAGTGGCCACATGTATGAAGCTCGCCGGGTCGAGGCGCCGTTTTCCGCCAGTTTCCCGGCGGAATCTGCGCCTGATTTATGTCGGGGACGGGCCGCGCTCATACATATCATGAAAAGTCCGCCGCGACTCGCCAGTGTATTAGGCGAAGTGCGGCGCTGCGTCTGAGATTGTCCGTCGGAGGTAGTGCGGTCATACATGGGGGGAAAAGTCCGCCGCGCTTCGCCAGTGCGTGGGGCACAGTGCGGGGACATGGGTGCTGTGCGGCGCTGCGCCGAAGATTCGCCGTCCGAGGAAGTGCCCTCATACATGCGGGGAAAAGTCCGCCGCCTCGCCAGGGGTGTAGGGCGCAGTGCGGGACTTAGGCGCCGTGCGGGACTGCGCCGAAAATCTGTTCCGATGCGAGACAGGCTGGAGCGGCGAGAAATCATTCCACATGTCGGTGCGGAGTATGTATGAATCAAAAATCGCCTTTATAAAGGCGGAAAACATTCCCAGAAAAGAGCTGAAACATGAAAAATATAGATTACATAATACAAAATCACTTTCCAATATCCTAAGTCAAGAATTAGGATATTGGAAATGGCGGGAAATACAGTTTTTTCAAATTCTGAAACCTATTCTCATTGGTCGCCAGAAACCGGCCAATCAGAATAGGAGCGACACTGAACTTTTAAAAACCCTAGGGGGCAGGATTGACCAAATTTCAGAATCCACGGCGGGACTGTTCAAAATACATTTAAAAATGCTAAAAACAGCTGATTGGCTGAGATAAACGGGGGCTTGACTATCTCAGCCAATCAATCGGAGCGAAAAAGTCCCATTCTAGGCTATGGAGAAGTTTAGCCCAACAGAATACGAGCGACAAAGCCCCATTTCCCTATGGGGGAAGTTTACACCAATCAGAATCCACGGCGGGACTCTTCAAAATACAGTAAAAATGCTAAAAACAGTGATTGGCTGAGCTAGCGGGGGCTCGCCTAGCTCAGCCAATCACAGCCCGAGCTACTTCTCCCATTATAGTCTTTGGAGAGATGGACGCACAGAAATCTCGCCGCTCAGCGCCGTGCGCCATGAAGTGTTAATCCACTAATTATTAGTATTACATGTGAAACATTCTCAGCAAAAATAGCAAACCCTTCTTTAGCAATTAAAGCAGTTTCCAAACACGAACAACGCGTTTGTCGGCGAGCCCGGGGATACATGGGGAATTGCAATAGAGAGAATTGCCGGAAATACAGTATTTCAAATTGTTTAAGCTATTCTCATTGGTCGGCTTAAACCAGCCAATCAGAATAGGAGCCACAATGTCCCATTATATACTAGGGAGGAGAATTGACCATTCAGAATAGCAGCGACAGTGGCTCATTCTATCCTATGGAGAAAAATGGACCAATCATATTCAAAGGCGGACAGTCAAAATACAGTAAAAGCGAAACAACGAGCTGATGGTTGAAGCAGCGGGGGCTCGTCCAGCTTAGCCAATTCAGAGCGCGAGCTGCTTTCTCATAGAGTTCTATGGGGAATCGAAATTTAAAAGAGGCGGCGTAATTTGGACCAATGGGAGAGCGAGCGACGTCTATGGGTTTTCTATTTCATTGGTATAAAGTGTACTGCTGAAATCAATTATAAACTACTGTTTGTGCCGATTTTATAAAACGAAACACTATTGTGCTAACGAAAAAAAAAAAAAAAAAAGTCCATAAAATCATGTTTATTTCTTTATTTTCATTAGCCAAGGATCAATAGTATGGGTGCATCGAAAAAAAAGAAATAAGCATGATTTTCTTGATTTCAAATTTTTATTTCGTTAGCCAAATATTAGTATTCCTTTTATATACACATCGGCACAACTTCTGTAGTGTTATAATTTGATTTCAGCCATGTACACTTTTATACCAGATTGCATTAGAAAAAACCCCTAGGAGCGTCGCTTGCTCTCCCATTGGGCCAAATTCGGCGCCTCTTTTTAAATTTCGATTCCCATAGAACTCGATGAGACAGCAGCTCGCGCGCTGAGGGGCTCAGCTGGACGAGCCCCCGCTGCTTCAACTAATCAGCTCGTTTCTGCCTTTTTACTGTATTTGAACTGTCCGCCTTTGAATATGATTGGTCCATTTTTCTCCATAGGATAGAATGGGCCACTGTCGCTTTCTATTCCCGAATGGTCAATTCTCCTCCATAGGATATAATGGGACATTGTCGCTCCTATTATGATTGGCTGGTTTATGCCGACCAATGAGAATAGCTTTACAAATTCTCTCTATGGCAATTCCCTATGTAGGCCCCCGTGGTTCTCGGCGACGAACGCGTTGTTCGGGTTTTCAACGCTTTTTTTTTAAAGAAGTGTTCTGGTCTTTATCTGAGAATGTTTTACACTGTATAAAAATAATTTGTTGATTTAATACTTAATGCCGCACGGCGCTTGAAGTGCCGAGATTTGAGTGCGCTCATCTCTCATAGAGTATAATGGGAGAAGTAGCTCGCGCTCTATTGGCTGGGATAGCCAAGCCCCGCTAGCTCAGCCAATAAGTCTTTTCTGTCTTTTTTACTGTATTTTGAATTATTCCCGCCCTGGATTCTGATTGGTCTACACTTCTCCATAGGCTAGAATGGGAAATTTGTCGCTCCTATTTCTGATTGGCTGAGCTAGCCGAGACCCGCTAGCTCAGCCAATCAGCTTTTTTTCAGCATTTTTACTGTATTTTGAATTATCCCGCCCTGGATTCTGATTGGTCTACAATTCTCCAAAAGGCTTTGAATGGGTCTTTGTCGCTCCTATTCTGATTGCTGAGCTAGCCCAACCCGCTAGCTCAGCCAATCAGCTCTTTTCAGCATTTTTATTGATTTTGAATTATCCCGCCGGGGATTTTGATTGGTCAATGCTTCCCCATAGCCCTTTTAATGGGTTTACTGTCGCTCCCATTCTGATTGGCCGGTTTCTGCCCCACCAATGAGAATAGGTTTCAGATTTTGAATTACTGTCTTTCCGGCAAATTTGCAATATATATTTGTGTGTATTTGCGCCGTTCTAGAGTTTGTAAAAATGTTTTTTTTTTTTTTTATTATGTGTATTTTTTACGTGCAGCTCTCTTCTGACACTGTTTTCCGCCTTATAAAGGCGATTTTTTCCTATTCATACTTCTTCTGCACGGAGCGGAGCTTCCTCGCATGTTCCGTTCATGCTTCACTTCTCCTCCGCCGGAGCATTTCGACCAAGTCTGCTGGTCGGAGTGGAGCGCCGAGACTTCTGTCGCGATCTTCGATCCGCGACCTCGCATGTTCGGTCCTGCTTTCCACTTCGCCCCTGCCGGAGGGTTTAGACCAATAAAAAACCTGGTTTGCTTGTCCGGAGCTGCCGAGCGCCGCGATTTGGCGAGCCGCGATGGACATGCTCGGATATAAGAGCGCGCCGCGTCCCGACCCGGAACGCCTTTCACCGCGCCCCCCACCGCGCCCACTGCCCGCCAATGCCCGCCCCTTTTATGCGGACCGCAGCCGAAAGTGGCGAACGCTGCGTCCGACAGCGGGATTCGGGCTGGGAGGCGCAGTGTACGCCAGAAAACAGGCGTAAAGCGTGTTCATACATGTCGCCCAAGGTGTGAGGGCCCTGCTCCCAAGAGCTTACAATCTATTACGGTGTATGGGTGATACGAAGGGTAAGAAGTGCTTGGTTTACAGTGGTCCAGCCATGTTACATAAATATGGAGTAGTTTAAATAAAAAATGGTTGAACCTGCCACCCAGATCATACATCTATATACAGCCTGTGAGTGCTCAACTGCAGGAAGTGATGAATGTGTTTGACAGAAATTGGGAGCACACTTAAAACTATGAGGGTTGTGAGTGTGCCTGATCATATGGGGTAACATGTTCCAGAGAACTGGTGCAGCATGTGCATGGGAGGTTCAGATGACTGAGTAATCTCAGATCATCAGCAGAGCTGAAAGACTAGGTAGGGTGGTAGACAGAGATGAGGGAGGAGATGTAGATGGGTGCAACGCTGTGGAGAGCTTTATGGGTGAGAGTGACGAGTTTCTGTTGTATTCTGTACTGAATGGGCAACCAGTGCAGTGACTGACACAGGGTAGAGGCATCAGTATAGCGGCCGAGAGAAAGATGAGCCAGGGTGCTGCATTCAGGACAGATTGGAGAGGGGAGAGTTTGCAGAGAGGGAGACCAAAAAGCAGGGAGTTACAGTAGTCAAGACTAGAAAGAATAAGAGCAATAATGACAGTTTGAGTTGTTTCCACAGTGAGAAAATTACAGATTCTGGAGATGTTCTTGGGGTGCAAGTGACAGAAGCGGGCAAGGGATTGGTTATATGGGGTGAAGGACAGATCAGAATCTAGTATAACCCCAAGACAGCGGACCTGCTGCTTAGGAGTTATGATGGTACCACACACAGAAACAGAAATAGCTGTGTGGGGTCAGTTAGTAGATGGTGGAAAGACAAGAAGTTCAGTTTTAGTGAGATTTAGTTTGAGATAGAGAGAGGACATGATGTCAGAGACAGCAGACAGACAGTCACTGGTGTTTTCTAGCAGGACAGGGGTGATGTTACAAAAGAGGTGTATATTTGGGTGTCATCAGCATACAGATGGTACTGGAAGCCGAATCTGCTGAATGTTTGTCCAATGGGGGCTGTGTAAAGTGAAAAGAGGAGAGGACCTAGAACTGATCCCTGAGGAACCCCAACAGAAGAAGAAACAACAAGTAGTTACTCTGAGATTTTGCTGTCAGGAGATCATTTGAAACTTCTTCTAGAGCAGTTTCTGTGTAGTGTAAAGTGCAGAAACCTGATTGCAAAGTGTCAAGAAGAGAGATAGCAGAGAGATAGCGGGTTAGTTGAGAGCAGACCAAGCTTTCCAGGAGTTTAGAGATGAAGGGCAGGTTAGAGACTGGTTGGTAATTAGCAGTGCAGGACGGGTTCAGAGTGGGCTTTTTTAGTAAAGGGGTTTTAACAGCAAGTTTAAAGGAGGATGGGAAGATGCCAGTGGAGAGATAGAGATTGAACATTGTAGTTAGATGAGAAAGGATAACTGGAGAAATGGACTGGACAAGGTGGGAGAAAATGGGGTCACTAGAGCAGGTGGTGGGGCGAACAGATAAGAGAATCCTGGATACTTCTTCCTTGTTGTCGGGTCAAGAGCTGAGAGCAGACTAGAGGACGTGCTGGAGGGGACAAAATGGGTATTACTTGGGCATTGAGTTGTGATGTTTTGCCGGTTACTGTCGATTTTCTCTTTGAAGTGAGTGGCCAGGTGTTCAGCACAGAGCTCAGTGACCGGGGCCGGAGCTTTAGGCCTGAAGAGGGAGTGGAAAGTGTGGAACAGTTGTTTTAGTTTGTTGTGTAAAGTTGAGATGAGGGAGGGGAAATATTTTTGTTGGGGAGGTGAAGAGCAGTGTGGTAAATTCTGAGCATGAATTTGTAATGGAGAAAGTCTGAAGTTAACCTTGACTTTTTCCACAGATGTTCAGCACACCTGGAACATCTCTGCAGAAAGTGAGTCTGAGGTGTCTGCCAAGGCTGCTGGCGCCTGACTCTGGTGGTGCGGTGTGTGAGTAGTGCCAATATGTCCAGGATGGTTGAGTTTCATTGCATTATTAGACAGCCAGGTCAGGACAAGAGACGAAGGAAACAGAGGAGATTGAGGACAGTGAGGACTTTATGGTGTCTATGAGTTCCTGAGTGTTTATAGAGTGGAAATGTCAGAATGTGTGATGGGCAGGTGTGTCCAGAGAAGGCTGAGAATTAATTAAAGTGAAGGAGATAAGGTTATGATCAGAAAGTGCAAAGGAAAAATTGATAAGGTTAGAAATTGAGCAGAGACGACAGAAGACCAGATCAAGGGAGTTCCCATCCTTGTGAGTGGGAGAAACTGTAAATTGCGGGAGGCCAAGGAAAGATGTTAGTAAAAGAAACTGAGAGGCGGGAGGAGATATGGGGTCATCAATGGGGAGGTTGAAATTGGCCATGATGAGTGTGGGTATTTCAGTAGAGAGGAAGTAAGGGAGAAAAGCACCAAAATTATCAAGCAACTGGTGGGGAGAGCCAGGGGGTTCTGTATTCAACTGTGACTTTAAGAGAAAATGGCCAAAAGAGTCTGAGGGTGTGGACCTCAAAGGAAGGGAAAGTGAGGGAGGGTCATGAACAGCAGTGAGTTTGTTACAGACAGATCGGGAGTTCCACAGCGCACATTTAAATGGGACAGGAAAAGACATACAACAAATATTACACAGGTTAGCAGGGTTTCTATGGGAGGCAGAAGAGGAAGTGGGGTTAGCAGAAAAGGAGGGAGGCCTGGGTTAGGAGAGATGTCCCCGTCAGGAAGCATGAGAATGAAGAGTGAAAGTAGATGGTTCACTGATGCCTATGAGCGGCATTTTTTTCACTATGCAGGCAGGTGATTTAGGGTAGTTAAAGTAAGTGAGTAGTGCATGGAATGTGTGCATGGTGAGGGAAGGAGAGAGGAACTGATGTGAACAGAATTCTCTGGGGGCAAGACTGGTTGCAGGACAGGAGGCAAAAGGAATAAAAAGTGATCAAAAATTCACAGGTATCTGAAAATGCTACCAAGGAAAACAACATTTTAGTCCACGAAAAACAAATCCTCATATATAGTTCTAAGATAGAAAAATAAAAACGTTATTGGTCTCAGAAAATGGTGCTGCAAAGAAAATTAAAAAGCTAATAAAAAGAATTGGAATTGTAGTGACCCACAGAATAAAGATAACATGTCATTTATACTCCCCCACCAGCAAAAGATGATGCAAATGTTTTACCATTTCACCTAGCTGAGGTGGAAGCAGGTGAAGGTACTTTGCATCAGGCCAGGACCAGGAATTTGTATTTTTTTCCTCTGGGGGGACGCCATTTACCCAATTTGACTATGGCACCAAAATGGCCTGTTCTAACTGCATCAGGTCCCAATATCTGCATCCATCTCCCCTTACTGCATTGTTCTAGTGTTTCCATAGGTTGGAAAATAAAAGTGATGAGATAAGTAAAATACACATTAAATCTGGCCCAGTAGCCTAGATTTCATTAGAAATTTTCTAGTGTTCATAATGGTCTTTTTAGACTTGAAAAGACCTGATATATGATGTCATTCTGAAAGCAGCACATCTCTGTACAGTCTGACCCAACAATCAAAACCTAGAAAGCTTGTAGAACAGTTTTATTTCATCAAACATCAAGTAGAAACTTTTAAAAGAAAATATGTGTACAGAAAATAAATCTGATATTTTTTCAGCTGTAGAGCAAAGAAAATTGTGCTCTGTGTGTTCCAAAGAAAGTCTCTCAAATAGAAGAACTGTGTACATTTGATCTTGGCATCCTGTGTGCCAGAATAAGTTTAGCTGGCTGCCTCAAACAATGCGGCCTTTTGAAATTTATTCAGGGCGAGACGTGGCAATGTTGAGTAAATCAATGATTACCACTGGGCTCTTGCAATTGCACTTTTCTGTTTATTTTTAGTAGAACATCTCTCAATAAGAGAACATATTGGTACTCCTTTATTACAGTGTGCGCTTAAAAATCGAGATTTTCTGTCTTTTGACAAGAATCACAACCTAAAAGACTCTATACAGAAACTGAAAATCATTCTGATAAGAACACAAATGTACCTGTTATGATTTCACTCTGCCGTGAGTATAAAGATTATGGTGGGAATTACTTAATCCAAAGTAGGCTGGAGCAAGAAAGCACACATCTCTTAATGAATTAGGCACATCTATTGGTGTGTCACAACAGGATGCAAAAACCTATCTTTGTTTATCAGTTGTGAGTGTAAAAATGAGTTAGACATGATCACGACTGTCCACCATGGAGGTTGCAATGTTTACTCCTTGTTATAGGACTTTCATTCATTAAAGGAGAGAACAGTCATATAAAGCCACAGAAAATTATTGGAAATGTATATTACATGTAATCTATTAAAAGCAAGATTCGTTTCAGATCAAGTCCCAAGAGAACATTCCCAAGAAAATGCCGATATATACATACATCTATTAAATTTAAAGGGGTTGTCTCACTGCAAGAATTGCTTTTTATGTTAAAGATCTTGCAAAAACAAGTCACTTTGCAATATATGTCCATTAAAAGTATCCTACCTATTATGAGATATCCCCTCTTGTATGGGCTGTATCAGCTCCTCAGGTCGCTATAGCTACAGACCTGTTCAATCTCATGATAGGCTACAGACCTGGCTTCTACTGCAGCCTAGTGGAAGCCAGTAAACACGCCCCTGAATTCAAAGTGAAAGCAAGAAAACAGGACTGAGGTAAAAGGAATCAATGTAGTGAGACAACCCCTTTAAGTCTATTTTTCTATCTACGTATTAGAAACAATAGTCCTACAAATAAAAAAAAATCACATTTATTTATTAATTTTCTTCACTTATATAGCGCCGTTATATTCCACAGTGCTATGCAGTGATTGTCATTATTCACATTGGTCCCATATCTGTTCACATCCAGAAGATGCTCTTTTTACATTAATAGGTTTTAAACATGAAGTTTCATTGACCCTGCTTAATTTCTCTCCTCCCACATTGACGTAAATGAACCAAATAACCAGATCATATGTGGAAATAGTATTTAGTATCAACTCAAACAACCAGATTTCTGTAACGGCAACACATTTTTTGGGTAGTTGTATATTTTATGTCTGTTCAATATGGTCACTAAGTAAATGCACATCTCACATACTGTGTTTCATTTTTAAAGTCCTCTTTTTTTCTGGAATTATGGGTCCTGTCCCAGTTTAAAGTCAAGGGGCAAAAGATAAAGCCAAGGGACAAATGATAAAGACAAAGGACAAATTGTTGTGGAGGTTACATTTATAAAATAATGGACCAAGCAAATATGATACTGTAGACAAGGAAATACCACATAGAGGTCAGACTCCAAAAAAAACACTTACCGGAAGCAGAAAGGATATAAGAGGAAGCATTATGCTACCATTTAGGCAGTGGACATTTACTGTAGTATAACATTTCAGATCATGGGTCAGAAGCCATAACACAAGGGAGCTCAACCACCGCTCCACATTAACATAGAATATGAACTCACAGCTTTGCTTCAAATCACATTCAATTCCCTGGGTACGGAAGGAAACCAGGTAGTTTTTAACAATAACTGTGTCTAGCCTTCTGTTTCATCATACACTTTAAAGGGAATCTGTTGCCATTTTTTTTTTTTTTTACTTATTAAATCAAGACCTTGATTCCTATTCTTTTCTTCTTAGCTGTTTTTATTTTCTGATTGTAGATTTCTCATTTTGTTTGTCTATATATGATTGTGGGGACAGCATTCTTGCTTGCACTGCTTTAACAACAGTCGAAAAGATACTTTACAGCAGCTTCATGCACATAGGAGCCTTGAGACTGACTCGGTCCCATCGACTTCTATAGGAGAGTTTTCTAGGCATGCTCTGTGACCTGGGAAGAAGTCTGCGTGCAGGGAGGGGGAGAGGGTGAACTGTGACTATCTCTTTCTCCTATTGTGACTGGTGGATCCTTTGTTATCTATATACTTGGTGTCTCCTTTCAGTTTGACCCTGCTTGTGCTGATACTGAGGAGACACTGAAAATCTTTATCTACAGAACAGGAAGTGTTAGACTATTATAAGATCTAGTGGCCAAAGTGAGAACTGCAGGACTTAGGAATTATTAAAAAATATTGAAAGTGATATGAAAAATAAAAAAAAGAAAATAACCAAAAATTCCTAAAAGATGTGTTTAACCGTCAGATGGGTAGACTTTTTCTATATGTAGTGACAGCCACCAAATGTCTGATTGCAAAATTTTGGAGGCAAACATCTATTCCCACGAAGCATGATGTCTGTCTTCGCTTACGAGAGGTTAGGCGTATGGAATATCTCACTGCCTTGTCTCATAGCCAATTGGACCCTTTTGACCATATTTGGAAACCATGGGATGTTTACTGCACTCTTCAAGATTTGTAGAATCTCCTTTAGATGTGGTTGGATTGCAAACCTAAGATAGGGAATTATTCTATCCTTCTTGACACACTTGTGATTTCTTTGTTTAATTGCCTGTTTGCCGGACCTACCTTATTAGCCTATTAGTACAGTGCTCTTGTTTAGTAACTTCTGATTGCTATTTTTGCATAGTATTTGCACCTATAGGTGTTATATACTACACTGCTAATGTTGTTATGTTGATAATACACCCTGTTTCTTACTTTCTGTAGCCCTGCGCGGCTTTGCGTTTGTAAAAACTTAATAAAAATGTACAATTTAAAAAAAAAAAGTGTTTAATATAAAAACAATTCCCTGAGATTACTTATTAAAATATATAGTGGTATCTCAAGTTACAATGGTCTCGCGATGCAATATTTTAAACACACAATTGTCTTTCACAGGACATTGTGGGTCACATGCATGAACCTGTTTAGGTCTAAAACTCACTCTTTTGCCCATAGTAACCTATGGGCAAAAGAGTGAGTTTTAGACCTAAACAGTTTCATACATGTGACCCTGTATGTTGAGTATGGTTTCAACACAGAATGTCCCAGGCACTGATTTAGCCATTGTCATGGATATTTTACTTGTGAAATCTCTTTATAAGAAGTGCACTGATTGGTGGTCTAGTGGCGCCTCTCTCAAGTACAGTGCAGCATTACTAGTTCTGTACTGCTCTTTACATGTAGCAGAATAAAGAGCTTCTTGAACATCGGGTGAGGTCAGCCCCATTTTCTTTTTTATAGTACATTGTGTATAAAGTACATGACCACAAAAAGTTCCTTTCCTCAAAATAGCTATTGATTTTCAACTTTCAGCAGCTCTTTCTTATTTTATATGTAAGGACTTGCTTTATATGTATTAGTTATATACATAACTTTCTTTAATTTTCATTTTGCATTACTATGGGGGTCCCATTGTAAAGCTTTGGAACCCTTTACCAGTTGTCCATAGAGTTATGGTCTCAACATATGATGGTTTCAACATACAATGGTCACCTGGGAACCAATTAATATTGTATGTTCAGGGATCACTGTATAGGAATTAAATAAAGTCAACCATTAAACCAAAAGATAGATTTACTGACTAACTTAGCTTATTCTATATCTACCCTATGTTATGGCTACATTCTTTAAGAGTGTGTCTGCTAACAAAAGAGAAGGCCTGAGGTGTTCTTCTGTGAGTAATTCCCAGAGAGAATCTATTCCAATTGAAATATTCGATTGCTTGATTCTCTGAAAGATTTAAAGGGGTTTGCCACGATGTAATGTTGACGTAGGATCCTCCAAAATGGGTATTTAATCACTTTTCTAAATATATGTGATTACAAAAATTGCAGTCTGAGAGAGCTACAGGCTGCCTTACCTGCCCTTAGTTACTTAAAAGCTTCTATTAGATACGACCTGACAAGAGCTGCTGGCCGGGCTTGCGCAGAGCACACATTTCTTTTCTGATGAAAGGGATCTGAAGAAGCTTTCAAGGCACCGGGTAGAAATATGTTGTGTTTTGTATACATAATCCACTAGTTGTAGTGTGATTATCTGAGTAGATCCCTGCTTTATCTGATGACAGAGAACATGAAGAAGCTTTCAAGCTGCTGTGGAGAACAGCTCTTGTCTTTTGTATACAGTAATCACACTAGTTGTAGTTTGATTATTTGAGTGAACATTTCACACGATCCCTTATGCAGGCTCTGTGCTCTGGCTGTGTCTCTCTCTCTCTCTCTCAGCTAGCGTGGCTTGTTTACATTTACTTCTTAGCAGATAAGGCACGTCCTGGCAAAACCCCTTTATGGCAAACATCATATCATATACTGTATATTTTTTTTACTAAGGCTTGCTGAAGAACTTGTGAAAAACCCTACATGAGAATGATGAACAATGGTTCAGGACCCAGGCTCTCAACCTGTGGTACATTCACCCCTAGGAGTACATCCCGTGCTGGTCCTGTTCTCATGCTGTACTTTTAGTAGGTATTGCCTCATCTATGATCATGGTCCTGGGGTTACTTTGAAATAAAATAATGTACTTGACAAGGAGTTATATCAGTATAAACCATGCAGAACTGGGTTTATCAGTGCCCCAAAACTGAATCAGTCATTCGACATGATATGCAGCACAAAGTGGCTTATTTGCTGCTGTTTGGTAACCTTTAGGCAACAAGTCTTTGGCCTCAACATATCTGGGCTACTGTGCTATTCAGGATTAAAACTTCCTATTCCTATATTTCACAGATGTCACACTAGTTTGGAGTGTCAAGATACATGACTAATTTTAAATTTGTTCTCTTAAATTACTCCTTGTCTATCAAAGGCGTAATCATCAAAAAAGTCATCCACCAGAAGTTTCTGCTGGCAATCAACAGTAATACTATAACTGTAGAGTATACATGTTGATCTGTAGACATCCCAAGTTCTCATCTGACGGAATAGGAAATTTTAACAGAAATGAGAAAACATGGGAATACGCTATTCCTGTAGAAACTGCTTCCATTCTAACAAAATATCTGTGAGTGTAAACAGAAAAATCAAACCAGACATCTGCATGTTGACTTTGGTTTGATTGGTGGGAAAGCAATGTTTGTAAAAGTGGTCTAAGGAAGGAAAAGGCCAGTTTCACACACAGCTTTTGATTCTTCATTGATGGTGTTTTTCACAGTGTTTTGCACTCTCTCCTATTTTTAGCAAAACACTCTAGATGTTAACGTCTAAAGTAAAATAAGAAACTGTCTATGTACATTGCGTACTGGTCATTTTAATAGTGTTTTTTGGTCAGCACCCTTTTGGTTTAGCATTTTTATGTCATTGTTCTTTATAGGCTTCCCTATAATACATAAAAAATGACATGAAAACAATCATTACACAACATCATTTTACAAAAATGTAAAAATAACCATTAAAAAAGTGTAAAAAAAAATATTGGCAAAGGAAGCCTGATGTATCAGTGAGTATTATTGCTGTAATACCTGGACCTTGCATGGTACTGCTGAACTGCTTTTATACCACCATAGATTTGTATGGTGGGGTACGATTCATAAAATAGGTCTGTATTACATAGGAAATGGGCCTAATACAAAGAGTGTCCTACAAATTGTACCTTTAATTATGTTTGTATGTCAACTCTACCACTGGGCTGAGCAAGTAGGTTTATTTCAATAGGGTTTAGAGCATAGGCCGCTGTCAGACCCTTCCTGCTGTGGCTTATCTCCTGCAGGGACTGAGGATTGGGCATGTTGAAATTCAATACATCTATATCAGGGAATAGTCAGGAAACCCTCATACACAGTAGATCATTGGTCACTCCTGATGAAATCAGCTGGTTTGTCTGCGTTATCCTGGCATTTTATAACAGTTACTATGTCCAACTTTGTTAACTTCATGACAGTGCAAGACTTTAAATGGAATCCAACATATACTGACATACAAGGGCTTAGAGAAGAAGAGTATGACTTAATGCACTAAATCATGACTACATAGTGAACCCTGAGTCTAAAGGACTTAATAACTTAGTTTAATTAATATAAAACTTGTATTGAGAACTAACATTACCATTAAATGGGTTTTCTCACCATGCAGTTTCACAGAGCCACAGCCATTTTCAAACTCACATCCTGGTCAGGCTGTGGGAGGGTTTACAGCAGTGATTGGCATATCAGCTCTGCTGTTCCTAGCTATTCCTGTTAGTGATATGACTGCAGAAGATTTATATTTATAAAGTATAGTAGACAAGGCTAAAGAGTGAAAGCTTATCTTGTAGTTAGGTAAACAAACTCCATAGGTAAGAGATAAGACTCTGTAGGGAGGGACTGACCATGGTCAAACTGACTGACGACAGCTTGGAACAATAAGCGATAAGAAAGAGCAGGGAGAAGTGGTTGGTAACCAGAGAAAATTGTGTGCTCTAACAGGAGATAAAATCTTCTTTATTTCTTGACCAAAGCAAATTGAAAACAGCAATGTATTTGGTAATACTCTTCTTTTATCTTTCCCTACACATTAAACACCAATCATTGTGGTGAGAAAACACCTTTCACTGATTTACTAGATATCGGACTAGATATTAATCATGAGTATAACAGATATTTAAACTGGAATTCCCATCTTAGGCATTTATAGCATACCAACAGGATATGCCAGAAGTGTCTGCTCAGTTATACTCTTGCATAGAAGAGAACAAAGAAAGCAGTGCTGGATGGTCACCTCTATATTCTGCACAGAGATTGGACCCACATATTCTGGACATATTTTGTCAGTATGTCATAAATGTTTGAGGTGGATATATCAGTTTATATAGACATCTTAAAACGGAATTTTATCTAATGTACTAAAAAACAATGTTGACTGATTTCAGAAACCAAGATGCAGAAAGTTAAAAAGGTGTTCTAAAAACCAATAAATGCTTGTCAGTCCAACAGGGTATGATTAAAATAGAACAGAAACAAACTTTTCTTGCATAGCCTCTCATTCCAACAACACAGCAGACATCCTGGACAATGATGTCACTGTTCAGTCTGAATGGTGACGTCACAGGCCAGGATCATTGGGATGGCTGCACCCTTGAATGAGGGTTTACATGGTAAGTTTTTTTTTCTATTTTTAACCATGCCCTGATGGACTGATGAGCATTTGTTTCAGAACATAACAGTAAGTTGATCATCAGTGGAACATGCAGTATGTAAGAGCTTTATTATTCTAATATACAATATAATATTATTAAAGAAGGTAGAACATCTTAAGTAATAAAATACTCAATTATTCTCTACTGGTTACTGCTGTGTTGTAATGTGCGACTTTCACATTGTGATTGATAGCAATGGGCTTAAGTTTTGCTGCTTAGTCTTCTTCATAGGAATCTTACTGGCCACAGGTACAACCATCATAAGAGCCTGTATATTTGCAGTATTTCAAGTGTTTATATTCTTAATTGTGTCAACTTTTCAATAATACATTTTTTGGGGATTTTGGAGCTCACTCATATCTGTGACAAACTCTCCATCTTAATCTTGGATTATTTCTTTCGAATGATTGTGGTATTTTGGTTTTGATTGTAGGTTTCTGCATATATCACAGTGCTAATAGTATTACATTGACAAGCAAAAGGGTAACAATGTTTAGAATTTTTGACTTTCAGGCTCCATATCTCATCATCCTCTACATCTTTGAAAGTGAGACTACCATAATTTTATAGACAATCATCTTGGCTATTTCAAACATAAATTTGACTTGCAGATATTTAGCATATGCTTAGTTATGCAGATTCATATTGTATAACTGAGTTGTTATTGTTTTGCTCCTTTTTCCTCTTGTATACTACAAAGTACAACCTGTTCTCCCATTCCTTAAAAGCTCAGTGTTTTATTAGGTTGCTTCCCAAGTGAAAGTTCCCTGGTTCGAATTGAGGAGCAGCCCTGAAGAAGGTTTCCCAAGAAAAGAGAAACAGTATCATCCAGCTCATTGATAGCGGCCTCTTGGTGAAGAAAATTGCCAAACTCCATAATCTGTGGCCATGACAGTTGCAAGAATATGGAATGAAGCCCATCCATCCATTCAAAAGCCAAGAGGTGAACGTCCAGGCAAAATATCACAGTCAACAAGTTGGCTCATCGCAAGGTCTATCAGTTCTGGTGAGACAAACACGGCAGTAGAGGTAGCTCGTATGCTCCGTAATAGTGAGATCACAGATGCCAATACAAGCACTGTATGATGCTCATTACACAAGTTTGCAATGGTGGCCCGAAAAAAGGTGAAGAGGCCTCGACTTCAATATCATCATAAGAAGCATCAACTTGAATTTGCAAAAAAAGTATAAAAAGTGGCTAGTAGAAGATTGTGAATAGGTGATTTGGAGCGATGAGATGAAAGTCAATAGACTGAGCCTTGATGGGTGCAAATGGGTCTGAAAGAATCAAGGGGAAAGGAGGCTAATGGTGTGAGAAATTGAAGGAACTTTCAAGTTGGGTGGAGGAAGCCTGATGATGTGGGGATGTTTCACAGCCGAAGCAGTTGGATACTTAACCAGGATCAATGGTGAACTCAGTGCTGAGCTATATGTGAGTGTCCTACAAGATGAGTTACTTCATACACTCCAGTACTATGGGTATGAAAAAGACAACATAGTGTCCAGCAGGACAACGACCTGAAGCAGACATCAGGGTTGGAGAAGGAATGGTTCAGTGACAATGAAGTAGAGTTGCTGGAGTGGCCCCCACCGTCGCCAGACCTTAACCCAATAGAACATGTATGGGTAGAGCTGACGAAAAGCTGTATTCATACCCAAGTGAGTCGATCAGTATGCACCAACACTGAGAACGTGTAGAAAAGACCTGGGATCAGATTTCTGTCAAGAAAGGCTTTAATCTGATTGAGAGCCCAGAAGGATTCAGTTAGTGTTGAAAATCAAAGGATTTACAAAATAATAAAAATATAGATTTTTAGGAGCAAAACAGTAACAATGCAGTTAGATGACAAGAATCTGAAAGTCAAATTGATGTATGAGATAACTAAGATGATTGTCTATATCATGATGGTAGTCTCAAGTTCAAAGCTGTGGTGGATGGTGAGAAATGGAGTCTTAAAGTCGAAAGTTCAAATCGTTTTTACCCTTTTGCTTGTCAGTGTATGTGGCATCAGTTATACCCACATGCACACACAGGAGATACAGTATCTACTTATGGTTTTTCTGAATTTGGCAGCACATCCAGCAACAGGAAATTAGGATGGCAATAGGCTGAATCCTTATAAAGAGACATGGATATTTCCTTTGTATGCCGGTCACAAATGCTCTGCCTCTTGAAGCAGCACAATAGTAATTTGTAATGTAATGAAGTATAGCATCTATTTAATTTTATTTACTAGAATCCAGAACATTTCTTAAAGATTGATTTATAATTTTTCCACACAGACATTACTAGTTCATTATAGCTATTTCTAATATGTAAATATACATATTGCACTTGTCTGATGATCTTCTGTAACAACATGTAAAAACCTTAAAAATATAAGGGTCTAAGTCTAAGTCTTAGGCTATGTTCACACGGCAATTATTGGGACGTATCTCACCCCATATTTCATGCCGTACTGCGCTAAATACGGGGCGAGATACGTCCCAATAATACGGTAATCCACAGTTCTCATAGAGAACTATGGATTACGTCGCTCGGACAATACGCTGACTGGGGAGATAAGTGACATGTCAATTATTCAGGGCATATACGCGTCGTGAATAATGAATGTCTATGGGGTCGGCGGGCTGCCGCCCCCACCCCCCCGCCCCAACTCTGCTCCCGAGCACACGCCGTAATTGCGGCCGAAATACGTCCCCACAATTACTCCGTGTGAACATAGCTTTAATGGGTTAGATACTTATTATAGCACCTCTGATATCCTGTTGATTCCCTATCAGGATGTCCACCTAATGTGTTCAGTGCCTATGGTCACACCTGTCCAGTTGTTCAATCCCAAAGCTCTGCTCCTCTTTTACATCTGTAGCAGACTTTCCAGCTTTTGTATGTGAAGCTTCTTCTCATCTACACTGAACACATTAGGTAGACATTCTTAGGGGGACTCCAAAAAACACCAAAGCGCGTCACTACAAGTTTGTAGACACTAAAGCATTGTTTTTAAAATGATTGTTCTGTCTGATTTTGCAAAGAAGTTTAGCTTGAATCATAAAAATCCTCTAGTTTAGTCCAACTTTACTAATGTATGTGTTGCAAAATGAACTGAACAAACAGCATCGAATTCCATCAAAGCTGATGGCTGCTTACATGTACTTGCAACCAATTCTGTAGCATCTCATATATTTAGATGAAATTAGGAAAACGTTTTCTCGGCATAGCATGTGATGAGGTACACTCTAAGAGTCACTTCAAAAACATTACACACAGTCAGAGATAAAGACATTATATTAGCACTGGCTGAAAAAAAATGAATAGAAACAAAATTTGCTTTGCAATCTCTCTGCAGTAAATCTAATTTCCCAGGCTTCTAGAGCTATCAGTATACTCATCTCATTTTAACATACTGTATATAATTCTGTTTATACAGATCAATTTGCAAAGGAACCTATGTCTGAATGGCTTTGGTGGAGTGAGTTGAATTGTGGTTTTAGGATTACAATAAAATTAAACTTTTTATGAAATTGAATAATTTTTATAAAGTTATCCTTGTTATTAAACATGGTAGATGGAATGTTTCTTAAAGCCATTTGCCTGAATTGTACGACAATTCTGGTTGGGTGTTATCTTATATGGCCAAGATCTAATATAAATTACACAGTGGACCAACCATGGAACTGCTTTTACTCAAAGGGCCACATGTATGAAAACTGTTTAGGTCTTTTTTGCCCAGAGATTACTATGGGCAAAAAAGCGAGTTTTAGACTTAAACAGTTTTCATACATGTGGCCCAAAATGTAAGGAAAAACTTTCTACATATTTCCATTACAGTAAACATAAGAATTGTCCACCAGCTTTTTACAGGCTCTAGATGACTTTAAAATATACACATAAGTTTCGTCATAATATGAACCAGAAAATTTAGCATGAAAGAAGATTGCTTCAGTGCATGGAATTATAGCATCACACAAAACCAGCAAGGTGAATAAAATACATATAGCATGGCCAATCGTCAGTAAGCAATGCTGCGTGAAGGGGTTTAGTGGCTTATCTTCAAGATTTTTTATCCAAGGTTCAGTATCACATAACTATTTACTATCTAAGGGAAATAGGAAAAAAGGTAATGTTTTTATTGGTGATCACAGATAATTTATGTAGATGGTCTTAATATGTCATGAAAACCTAATTTCAATGTTTGTCTAATGTAACATAGTAACATAGGGCGACATGTATAAACAGGGCTGTGCCATTCTTTTGGCGTATCTTGCGCCAAAAAAACTGTCGTAGCCCTGTACTGTAGATGTATGAACAGTCGTAGACCAAAATTGAGCCAGGCATGGCACTTCTGAATGCGGCAAAGATATGATATGCTATGCAAGGCATACCACACGCCAGATATATAAACTCACATACATATATGTATTTTCCAAATTATGAATGGGATAATATAGAAAAAAGTCAAACAGTGTGCTGTTGACAGATCTGTACAGATCTGTATTGACTGTCACGGTCCATGCTGCGGTCCCTAGTCCAGACCACGGACATTTCCCCTCTGCTGTGTGTACTCACCTGTCCACACTCCTGCTCTGGTCCTCACTGCTGCCAGCAGTGCATATGTCCTCCCTAGGGCACATGTGCGCCGATTCACTGAGATTTAAAGAAACAGTACACTAATTCCGTGTCCAATGACTTTTCACCACCTGGGACTTGAGAAACTTCCTATGCTCTGGGTTTGTTTATTGATGTTCTCATATTGACCCTGACCTTTGCTTGCTGTCTGTTACCTGTACTTGTTACCTGTGTTTACTAAAGTCCTGGTTCCTGCATTATCAGTACTACTGTTATCTGCCATTACGCCAGACAGTTACCTGTAGTGTTGTTACCTGCTGCTACGCCAGTCCTCTACCTGCCTGGGACATATCACTAGTTTATGGTTGCTCCTACCTGTGATCCATATCCTCTGCCTGTTCCCGTTGTCCTCCCTCCAGCCCTTCGACTGTCACCGCGAGTAGCCATCCCAAGGGTAGTGACCTGGGGGTTCCCTGCAGCTAAGTCCGCCTGGCCTTGCGGTGGGCTCTGGTGAAGACCTGGGACCCTTTAGACTTTTCTTCCTGGCATGGTCTGCATCGCCATCTGTCACAGTGACCCAGAAGATCCACACTTAACCCGGCGACCACAGTTACATTGACTCTATGACTCTATTGGTTCTAGACTAAAATATCAAGTATGCCTTAGGTCATGTAGGAATATTTTATAGATAATTATTTTGATCCTGAAATATTAATATATCAGCAACAGATGTTCCAATAATGGCTGAGTTAGTTCAATAGAGAGTTCCATAGTCACTGTTCTTACAGTAAAGAATCCCTTTTTCCTTTTCCTTTTGTGTAGAAACCTAATGTAATGAATAGGAACATTACACAACATGCACTCTCTTGGTTCTAATCTCTAATGGTTCATTCTCATTTCAGCTCCACAGTTGAGACTGCATAACTGTAACATATGAAATATTAAATCAATTACTACCTATTATACATTTAACCCAATTTTGTGTGGTTGTATTGAAGAGCATTGTCATGATATGGGTGCAAAACCGGATGCAAACTAACACACCGGGCCGCTAATGGAAAACCCGTGCAGCAGTCCCCACTGCACGGGTTTTCCATCCGGCAGTTTTTCATTGAACATGTTTTCGGACGGAATATGAACATACCAATGTGAAGGGGGAGGGCTTTTCTCCGCAAATCACAGAGAAAAGCCATCCCCCAGCGGCCGTGGGGACGGCACAAAAACAGGACAGATACCAGTCGGATAAACTGACCTGTACTTGTCCTTTGCCATGGGGATGAGCCCTAATTGTGTGAATACAACAATCAAAACAAAAACAGTCCATAAAATAATTTTTTTTTTTTTTTTAAACGCAAGTGCTTTATAAGGCATATAGGCTTCCTTTCTTAAGTAAAATTTGCCCAGTCCTGTTTTATGATTTTCACTGAATATCTTACTTTTTGCAAATAGTTGTATAACTGACAACAAACAGACAGTTAATCCTTCAATATTTTGCATCTGGAATTTCCCAGTGTGCCCTGTAGCATTTTTTTTTTTGTTCTAGTAACTTGCATTCTGGTCTTTACACCGGATACTTTACAGGGATTGAGAACAAAAAACTACCTGTACCACTTAACATCATGTTTTGGGTGTTCACCTATATCACATATGACAAATTTGAGGCCTGCAGTCACAATCTATGCCACCATGTCATTTTATGTGATCCTTAAGAGCTTAGACCCAGCTAGAAGAAATAGAGAAGATCAGGCCACAGGTGGACCAGCTTTCCATTTTTCCCTGGAGGATACAGCCAGCGCTTGGCAGAGGTGGTGGCACCAGCTCAGAGTATGTCATTTAAGATTCAGAGCTCCTGCATGCACTTTCACACTGCTCTGGTCAGCACTTCACAGGCCTACCCAGACACCAAAGCTACCCTCTAAGGTAGGAAGCTTGGTGCCAACAAGGTGGAAAGAGCATGCTATAATATGACCTTAAAGGACATCATAGCCTTTTACTGACCCTGTGGCACATCCCAGCCCTTTGAAGGCAACCACAATGCTGATGTGGCCCTCAGTGAAAATGAACTTGACAGCCCTGGCCTACAGTATATATCTAAATAACTTAAAACATTTTTCAATATTTTTTGCCGCTCTCCATAGGCTTTAATAAAACAAATGTTCTTGGGATCAGGTTTGGTCTGCTAATAGGTTTCATTCGATAAAATTACACTTTTCAGTTTACCTCATAAAAAGTGGCAGTGTATTTTTGTTTTAAATTGACATAAGGAATGCAGACAGTGGAATGATGGGTTAATCCACAAACGTTCCTTTTGGCAAAGCTGGTTAGTTTTCCCTTTTCTCTATTCATTCAGACATTGGTCTTTCCATTGCAATACTGGCATTCCAACACTTCCCTTCCTGCATTAATTTGAGACTAAGCGTAAATACAGAGCATTCACTATAAAAGAAATACATGTTAGTTCAGAAATGTTGCCAAAGTAAAACATACAGAACTCTCAGTATTCCAGATTATTTGGGAGTGTAATCATACTTGTCCTTTTTATCCTATGTATTTACTCTGACCTAGGAAGGAATTCATTTTTTGTGTTTAATGAACATGGTGGAAATGTACTTACGACCTATATACAGTGGAGACTTACCAACTATTAACAAGAATGTATAAAACATGAATAGGAATGGAGTCTATCAGTTGACTGGAAATCAAAGTGTCTCAATGGATGTATGGTGCCGCCTTACAATGAATATTGAATTAGGTTATGCAATGGTCATGATTTCTTATATATGTCTTATATAGATGCCATAGAGATGCTCCTTCTATTTGGACTGTTGGACAGACCTGTTGGACTGACATAATTTAGCAGTTTTAATTAAGCTGCAATGATGTATAAGGGCTAAACAGGTTTATATCCAGTAACATTGCACAAGGTGCCCAAACTTCTCGGAGTCCTGTATACTTAGAATGGGGTAACTCCTATCTATTTGTATCTTCTTGTGCATTTGTAATTTTTATTTTTCAACAAGAGATTTGAAGCGCATTAGGGCAACTTTAACCGGTCAATGCAACTTGTAAATCCAAAGTGACATGGGTGCATGTATGCAATACCTGAGTTTATAATTTTGTGTAACAGATATCAAAAGCATGCAAAATCAGAAAGATAAGCTTCTCTGCAAAATTTTTTTTTAACTTCTTGCCAGCCGCCCACCGACTATAAACGTTTGAGCTGTGGCAATTTATTTCTGCATGTTCTGGAATGTTCTTGCAGAGAGCGCAGCTGTACACTTATTGCACATCTGTGTGGGAGGAGGGTCGGATGTTGGGACTAGCTAGGCCCTCCACTGAGAAGACAGGAATGGTTAATTTCAGGGACAGGGATGGTATTTTTGGACTAATATAGTAAGTTCAGTAATGCAAATCTTTTCCCCATGTGAAAAAGACAGACATTCAAAGGGCAAAGAGGGACATGGTTTAAAAATAGGGATGTCCCTCCCAAAATGGGACACTTGGGAGGAATGTATACAGTGCTCAAGGAGTGCTGTATACACAATCAGGAAGCCTTTTGGCTTCCTGCTCCCATCATCAGCGGTCACGTGACTGGCGGGGCTTGGTAACTGTCTGAGCTGCTGGGTGTTTTCAGACCCAAATCAGCCCTGCAGGAAGTGCAGGGGGATGGATTTCCCATGTAGCAACCAGGGGCCCTGTCTACCATATCTATCCAACAGAGATCCTGCCTACCTACCGATGTAGCAATTATAAACTTGACAGATAACACACTATGATATCACAACACCAAAACTTATGTCAACTTTCTCAATGCATTTAATTAGCTTTGTTTATGAATTAAGAACAGCTACGCATAATTGGGTATGCCTTGGGGTTGTTAAAAGCATGACCTGATGGGATGTCAAGTGCTTGGGCATTGTTATAGGTGTTGCCTCATGTGATGATATGTACTTGGGCCAGGCCCCCTACACTGTTCTGCCAGCGCCACTTTAGGCTATTAAGACAGTCCTTCCATGGTTCCAGGCTGCGAGCTACGTGTATTATGATCCCCCAGTCATGTCTTGTTCCACTTCCTATGGCATCTAACATAATAAAGAGAGGATGGAAGGGAGAAAACATGACTGCAAGTTCATAATACAAAGGGTTTTACTCTGCAACTTTAGAAACACATTGCTCTGCATAGAAGCTGCAGACACAAAACAAATATTTTTTCTACAAGACAAAAAAAATTAAATTTTTGAGCATATACAACCTCCTGTCCAATATATTCTTTAGCAAAGTAGACTAGCATGCACGATTCCAGGGTTGACATAAATCATGGCTAAGAACAACATACAAGTCATTTATGTATAGAATGTGCTTAAATATTGTATGCAGCTTTTTTCTAGAAGTGAATGATTCACTTCCTTCTTCCTGTCTGAAAAAGGTAGGAAAGAAAAAAGTCAAGAAGGAAAGAGAAAAAAATAAAGAATGAGAAAAGGAAGGAAAGAAAGAAAGAGAAAAAAAAGAGAGAAGAAAGAAACAGAAAGAAGGAAAGGAAGGAAGGAAAGAAGAAAGGAAGAAAGGATGGATGGGAGTTTGGAAGGAATGAAAGTAAGGATGAGAGAAGGGAAGAATGAAATAAAGAAAGAAAGAAAGAAAGAAAGAAAGAAAGAAAGAAAGAAAGAGGAAAGGATTGATGGGAGGATGGAAGGAAGGAAAGGAGGGATTAAAGATGAGAAGAAGGAAAGAAAGAAAAAAGAATGAAAGAAAGAAAGAGAAACAAAGAAAAGTAGGAAGGAAGAAAGGAAGGAAGGAAAGTAGGATTGAAAGATGAGAAGAAGGAAAGAAGAAAGAAGGGAAGGCAGAGAAGTAAAAAAGAATAAAGGAAGGAGGGAAGGAAGGAAGGTAGGAAGGAAGGAAGATGGATGGGAGGTTGGTAGGAAGGAAAAAAGGGCGAAGGATGAAAAGAAGGAAAGAAGAAAGAAGGGAAAGCAGAGAGATAAAAAGGAAGGAATAATTGAAGGAAGAAAGAAAGAAAGACAAAGGAAGGAAGGAAGAAAGGAAGAGAAAAGAAAAGAAAGGAAATAAGTATGGGGAAGTATGGAAGGAAGAAAGAGAGGAAAAAATGTAGGAAGGAAGAAAGAAAGGATGGAAGGGAGAAGAAAAAAAGAAAGGAAGGAACGACGGAGGAAAGAAATTAAGGGAATCATCTCTATGTGCCAGTTTTTGGTATCCGCTAATTGAAAACTGAGGTAATTCACATGGCCTGTTAGACACTTTTCTTTTTCTTATACAACCTCATGCGCATATACCAAGATTTTGAGTCATGAAATTCTGCACGCCTTTTACAAATTTGGAGCATTTTATGACATCTAAGTAACAACCCTTTTTCTAGACTTCTTTCAAACTGTTGTGGGAGGCATAAAAAGTTCCAAGGACAAATAAAACACTATGTGATCCATTACCCACTTTTTGACAGAATAATGCTGCATTTTATATAATAAATCTCCCAATGAGTTTTGTATTGTGAAATTTGACAGGTATTTTTGACAGTGGTGACAAAAAATACAACCAGTTTTTAAGTAAGCTTTAAAAGGGCATAAACAAAATCCCGATGTGAAGAAGGTCTCACTTTAGTTATGGAAATGCTGATTAATCTAGTACATTTGATATTCTAGCAATTATTGGGTCCCTTTAAGAAACACTTGTCTGTTCTCCTGAGATTTCTGTTTTAGTAAATAGTTGTATTCCCTATAAAATCACAATTATGATATATATATATATATATATATAATATATTTAATATATATATATATATATATTTAGTATATATATTATATATATATATGTATATATTTATATAAATACACTTGTCTGTTTCTAGATTTCTGTTTTAGTAAATAGTTGTATTCCCTATAAAATCACAATTATGATATATATTATCTTCTGTACTTTGTGCTGTTCTCCGGATATACTTCCTGGAAATGTAATCATAAATTCCTAACTGAATGTTGTAATGCTCCTTGACAATGGGGCATGTGTCTCCTCTAGACACTGTCCAATCAATGCTGTCAAACTATGTAGGAACACAGAGAAAAGGAACAGTAATGCCCAGTTGTCTATTTAAACATATACAAGGGGAAGAACAGGGAAATTACAAAACACATGCAACATTATTGTTATGCAAATATACATTGAAATGGATGTCAAGATAGCTAATAAGACTTCTTTAGTACCTTATTAAACGAATTTAATTAAAAACATAATATTAAATAGAATATTAGTGTAAATTACAGGGTTCATTGTACGGTGTTCATTCAAGAGAACATTTAGTAAAAATATCTGTCTACATGTGTATTAAAGGGGTGTTGCCACCATAGACTTTGGTGGCATATTGAAAGGATATGCCATCAGTGTGATGGGTGCTGGTCCTTCCTCTGAAACCTGCACTTATCTTAGTAACAGGCTGACAATGGAGCATTCAGAGCCAGTCGCGTTGCACATGGCTCTGTATTCTGTTCCATGGTAGTTCTAAGAACCAGGTGTAAGGTCGACTACCTCACCATTCTGAGCCCAAGATAGGTGCAGGTCCCAGAGGTGGGAACTGCATCTACAGGACTATGATGACATTTTCTAGTTATATGCCATCAAACACCACTTTAATGATAAATTGAGTTTAATATTTACCATATTTATTTAGCATATTCAACCCAATTTATCATTAAAGTGACCTGCACCTATCTTCGGCTCAGAATGGAGATGTAGTCGACCTTACACTTGGTACTTAGAACTCCCATGGAACAGAATACAGAGTCATGTGCAATGCGACTGGCTCTCCATGCTCCAGTGTCAGTAACCTATGGGCAAAAAAGTGAGTTTTAGATCTAAACAGTTTTCATACATGTGGACCAAAGTCCTTAAGAGGTTGACTTAAAGAACTGCATCAAAAACTGTGTGTTTGTTACTAAACTACAGGTTCTTCATTAAGATAATGTTCACATGCAGCAGTTGCAGCCATTTCTGTAATAAATGGAACAGTTGCAGAAGTTCCTCCACTTATTTGATAAAGTGTGAATCTTTGTCTAAGTTGTATGTTAATACTGTAGTAGTATTACTGGTTACAACTTCAGATGTGGAAAATAGAGACGCGGCGTGCTTATGGGGCTCTCTCTATTGACTTGTATGGCAGTTCTCAGTATATCTGGTACGCTTGGCTATACTCAGAACTGCCATAAAACCGAACAGATAGAGCAGAACATGAGAGGCCACCTCTCCTTCTTCTGCCATAAAAAGCTAAGAGATCCTATTTCCCTAAATAGGAGTAAAAGGATGGAGATATTTCACCAGTTTAAAAGACAGAACATTGGATTCTTTGGTATCTGAGAAAGTCAGTAGTGAAAACAAAATTTTTTTGGCCAATCTATATGTGGGACATGAATCAGGATATCAATGATTACTGTTTACTAAATAAAACCAATATTTAATCAGTAAATGAAATCAATATGTAAGTAATAGTGAATCAGCTGAATACTGTTTTTCCAATACATCAGCCCTCTTCTCCTTGGGCTTCTCTTTAGGCTGGGTTCACACTTTGTGTTTTTTTTTTTTGCATTTGAGATGCTTTAAAAAACGTGTGGTGACCTGAACACACACAAAAAATGCAGCAAGTGTAAATAAAAGAAATGGTCACTTATCTAAACTATATTAACAAATGATGAAATTTAGTGATATGAAGCAAATGTATTTTAGTGCTGTAATGAGCATTGATAGCAGATGAGTGAAGTATAGCTCTCTCTATACCTCTTATACCGTAAGAAAACATGCAGAAAAACGAAATAACTGAATCTGTAGCATTTAAATTGACGTGTATGTGACATGGGTTCGTCATCAAATAAATGCATTCATAGGATGGAAAAAAACTTCCTCAGTTAGTACTGTGAGCCCATTGAAAGCGACTGAGGAGTCATACACTCGACACAGACAGGCTGTTCTGTCTCTCACAAGCAGTCAGTGATTACTCAAAAGTAAACTTGTAAGGTTTCCGTTGATCCAATGAACCCATTCCCTCCCCCTTATAACGGTCACATTTCTGCCTCTGATTTTCTCTGTCCTTGTCTCTCTCGCCCTTTCTCACATTTAAACAAGCTTTACTTTTCTTGGCTTCTATGGGCCCTCAGTAGCTGAGTGCTGGCACACTATGTGGTCCTAGAGGCTTGATGAACACGGCTTTTGTTACTGGTGAGAAGTTGGACATTGGAGACACAGAGCCTGGCTTGTTTAGTGGGGAGGAGGATGGGGGAGGAGAACTAGGGAGTGGGCCTGGCGTCATCTTGTGGTAACAAAAAAAAACTTACATAGGAAAACGTAATAGAAACAAAAAGAGGGAAGTGCTACATTTAAATGAAAACATGTGAACTCTCTATATGCTACCTCTAGGTTTCATGGCTGCTATGTTAGGTATAGAGAATGAGATCTTATAGTGAGGAGCTGTAGGCATCAATACTGGCCGAGTGTGGGCTACAGGTAGAGAATAACCATAATGGAGACAATATGTAGTATCAAGCAGTATCATCATCAAGTATTAGTAGCCTTGGTTGTATAGTACGATCTAGTATCATAATGCTACTTTATGCATTCGTCACACCTTGAGCTGGACGATAAGCCATTAGGACTGGTCTGGTCTAAAATCGATGATGTATTACCGAATTGCAACTTTTTAACTACACTCACAGTCAGAATTGGGGTAAGGAGTGAGATCATTTCAGACACAAATTTTGGGCAACTTATTTTCTCATGTGTCCCAGGTTTTTAATGTATACAAAATCTTAAACACCATTGATCCTTATAACACAGATCTTATTGCAAATACATGCCGCACATATTTTGATTTTTTATGTAGACATTTGGTTATACAGTCTATTAACAGATGAGCAATGTAGGCACATTTAGACAAGCTTTATAATATGTCACATACATGCCTTCTTGTACCTGCAAAGTGTGCTTCTCACCCACGTTTCACAAATCAACAAATTTTCAGTCATCTTTGTCTCAGATAGCTGCCTGCATTTTTGTATAAAATGAGAGTTTTTGTGCTATTTCTAATTGACAAATTAAGAACATTTCCCTCTCCTGGTGATTTTAACATACAGTATTTGCAGTGTGTATCTCACAATATCCTGCAGGGAGAACTCATGAGTACACGGTTGCAGAAAAATGTGAATATCTATCTATCTATCTCTCTATCTATATTTCTATCTATCTATCTATTACTATCATATTCATTGTATCTATCTATCTATCATATACCTTCAAATTTATCTATCTATCTATCTATCTATCTATCTATCTATCTATCTACAAAAAAGAGTCCAGCAGCACTATCTATAAAAATCAAAAAAATCAAAAAAATAGTAGCGGGGTGCCAGCAATATTTAAAGTCCGGCCAAAAGACTTTCATCATGCATAAATATCAAAAAAATATTGCAGCACTCATAAGGTAATGGTGAAAAAACTGGTGTTTATTCCCACATGCTTACAGACGACGTTTCGGCTCCCTCCCCACTTGAAAACAGCTCTGTGAGGGAGCCGAAACGTCGTCTGTAAGCATGTGGGAATAAACACCAGTTTTTTCCCTGTTACCTTATGAGTGCTGCAAAATTTTTTGATATCTATCCATCTATCTATCTATCTATCTATCTATCTATCTATCTATCTATCTATCTATCTAGCTATGTCTCCATCTAGCATGTCTCTGTCTTTGTCTCTATTAATCTATCGCTCTGTCTACTATCTATCTATCTATCTATCTATTATCTATCTATCTATCTATCTATCTTCTATCTATCCCTCTTATCATCTATCCCTGTATCTATCTATCTATCTATCTATCTATCTATCTATCTATCTATCCCTCTATATCTATATATCTATCTATACCTCTGTATCTATCTATCCCTCTGTATCTATCTATCTATCTATCTATCTATCTATCTATCTATCTATCCCTCTGTATCTATCTATCCCTCTGTATCAATCTATCCCTCTGTATCTATCTATCCCTCTATATCTATCTATATATCTATCTATCTATACCTCTGTATCTATCCCTCTGTATCTATCTATCCCTCTGTATCTATCTATCCCTCTGTGTCTATCTATCTATCTCATATTCTCCAAAAAAATGGGAATCTCGCAAGATTCCATCTATCATATATCTACCATCTATCTATACTATGTTGAGCAATCTTTGTCAGTATGTACTTAACTTTTCACCAATTTATTCATTCCCATTTCTATCCTATGGCTTAATGATCATGCTAGAAGCAATGAAAGCGATATAAATATACAAGCAATGAGTGTTTCCTTGGTCATAGTACCATATGTTCCTTTGTACTCAGACCTTACCTGTGCCATTTCACTAATGTGATGACACATGTTTATTCTTCAGACAAATTACTCAGTACGGCATTCATTAATATTTATTTCCTTTTTTCCGCCTATATTTCCAAATTGTCTTAAAATAACCCAACTCCCTGATTTTCCATATGAAATGCCCACTTTGAATAGTCGCTGCTGAACTTATTTAGCCTCATTTGGAATGCTGGTCATACAGGAAACCTTAATATAGTGGTTTAAGGGAAGAAAGTGGAAAGTTTGACAGGCAGACCAGTCATAAGTATGTTAGCAGCTTTCCTGTGCATACCCTCTCCTCCCTCCACCTTGAATAGAGATTTATGTTTAAGCCAGCCAATAGTCAAGTCTTTGCCTTTCCGTTATGGCCCCATAATTTCTGTCAATAAGAATGATGTAGTGTGCATTGATGTTTCTCTCTCTATACCTGTCTCTTGCTGTTCCTCTGGCATGTAGTCTATGTGCAGAATGGATCTATATTAGTTAGACATCAGAATATCTATTGTCTGTTTTAAAGCGAACCTATCACATTAAAAATGCTATCTGATCTGCTGACAGCATCTTATAGAGTAGAAAGAGCTCATCAGACTGATACATTGTTCCAAGGAAAGATTCAGTAGAATTTATTCATTTAAATTCCAGCTTATTCTGGGTTAAGGAGTCCAGTGGGCGATGTTATCGGCGATTGACAACTATCTCTGTATGCGCATTCATACAGGAAAGGTTGTCAGTCACTGATAACACCGCCCACTGGACACCTTAACCCAGAAAAAGCAGGGATTTAAGCAAATAAATGACAAGTTCTACTGAATCTTTGCCCATAGAAAAATATATGAATCTGCTTAGCTCCTCCTGCTCTTAAGCATCTTACCAGCAGATCAGATAGCACTTTCATCCTGACAGCATCCCTTTACATTCTACAAGAACAGTGGCCCTATCCAATGTAAAAAAGTACCATAAAGATACAGCAGCACTGAAATTCTCAGCTATAGTAGTGTTGTGTTTGGTGTTTAGCACCTATAAACATGAATTATATCACCATTTCTTACCTGTGACTTTACTGAGGTCTGGAAATCTACTCTGTATCTACTGCATATGTATTAGTTATTTCTTGTTTTATTGCCTGACTACTGTGTCCTAGTTAAACATCTACTAAAGAAACTCACTGTATACTGAGAACATGGATGTGTCACATTATGAAACACATTACTTTATGCACCATTGATATTAATACCTATGAGAATATAACAACTCAGACTAATTAACCCAGTTTATATACATTGATATACACTATACATAGTATTTTTATTTATTTATTTTAAACCCATAAAATATACAGTGAAGCTCAAAAATTTGACTTTAATGGAATTCTCAAAAAAGTATATTCTGGAGTCACAAAAGTTGTAATTAATGAAAGAACCAGCAGAGGGATATACTGAGAGTAAACCCGGCACATCTCACCATACAGTACAATGAATGAAAGAGTACAGTTAACACCATCTGCAGTCCTATGTAAAACCACACATGAGGATAAGGCTACACATTAAAACACTGTCACCTATTAATCATATCTCCAATGTTTCTTCCAATGTGATGGTGTGGCTACTAAACAACGTCTGATATGGTCAGAGATATTGCAGTGGTCATAAGGTCTTTTGTAACTTTTTTCCTTTAGATAATAAATTGGTTGGGGTTTAGTGACTTTGAGGGGGGGATGGGTCAGGTTCACCCCTTCCCTAACGCTTGAAGGGTGAAAACGATAACCTCTTTTATTGGGAAATAAAGAAAATTTTACACCCCCAACCAAATGGATGTTGATAGTTTAAAATACAAGGATAGGATGTAAAAAAAGGATAGTAGATAATAAGGATAAAATTTAGATAAATAAAGGATAGAAATGATAGATAAAAAAGGTAGTAGATAGATAGAAAATAAAGATGATAGATAAGATTGGGATGTAAAATAGATAGAAGAAGATGTAATAAAGATAGATAGATAGAAAAATTTGATGATGTTTGTGTTGAATTCAATAAATTATTTCTACCCATTTCCCTTGAAGTTTTTAAAACAATTGTTGGTGTTACCTTTAAAAGTTCAGTGCAGTATTTGAATATCTATGTCCCATACACCTGGCAGAAAGCTTAATTTTTTAGGTTTCTTATTGGAGTCTTGTTTCTTCAAGGAGAATAGATGACTTCTGTAGGATGTTTTCTTCAGCAGCCTCCAGATGTTTCGCAGCCTTCCACCTTTAGATGAGAAATCCCCCTTTTATGGTTTATACCTTGTCAGGTCCTTTGCAGGCAGTTGAGGCAGCAGCAGGAGAAGCAGCAGGGCTGTAGTGTATTGTAAGTGAGTGTGAAGGAAAGAATTTTTTTTCACAATCAGACTAAGTTGAGCAGGCACTGACTTCCAGACTCCTCCTGTAAACTTTTTTTTTCTCCCCCAGATAACTCCTGAAACTGCTTGCTGATTACTAAGTCTGCTGGACCCTCCTGCAAAGGTAGGCAGAAGTCCAGGGTTAGAAGACTAGAGGCAAAGGGGTTTCAAAAAGTAGGAGTGTTTTCAGACTAGTGGGACAAGCTCCTGCCCCCTAGGGTGTCCCATCCTTGGGATGGTTAGATATATAAACCATAAGTGGACACAACCTGCATTGGAATTGAGGAAGCTCTCAAGATCATGTACTTCATATGCAGTAAAAAAATAAATGTAGCAGAGCTATATTTTTTTTGTTATGCCCAGGACAACATATACCTACTTAGGTTATAATGAACTTAACTTACCTTTTGTCTTGTGCTATGTTTACAAAATAAATAAAATCAATTCAGAAATAAAATGAAACTAGCTCTGTAAATATGCAGCGATTAGCTCACAAACAAGCAAATTGTTTATACGGGCATAAAAATAGTCTTTGGTTGGCAGAACATCTTCATGTAAACAGGGGATGTGCGGCCAACTTCATACAAACCGCTTGCGGGATGAAAAGTCGTTTTTGGTCCTCAACCTCTTTTGCAGAATGTTCAGCCCATATGAAAAGGGCCCTTTTTTATGGCCCATTGTTTTTTTTAAAAATGTAGGGAGCTCTTTTAGAAAAACGCCCCCTTAAAAGGACCCCCCCTGTAGTAAACTACCCCCTGTATCTACATGTCCCCGGGTGTCATGCCCACAGGAGGAGTCAGTACAACAAGTCTCTGATGTTTATTTTGGTTCTGAAAACAATTTTTTTTGGCATATTTTTACCAAAATGTTTTTTTATATATATATAAAAATATGAATGGTAGCCACAATTGTTCTCCCCCTTTAAAAAAAATGAGAAAAGGGCTGTAAATTTATGTATATGTCACCCCAACTATGAGGAAAAAATGAGAAAACAAAAAACCCGAAAAATTTGGGAAAAAATTTATTTGCCAAAATTTTTTTGGGAAATTAAGATTGGGCAATAACAAAAAAAAAATTAATATTTTTATATCCTTTGTTGGCTTGACGAGGTCAAAAATTTTTTTGTAAGCTTCACAAGGGTTTGGCCCCACTGTTGCTGGTATGTTGGCCCATTCTCCATGCAGATCCTCTAGAGCAGTGATTTTTTTGGGGGTGTTTGTGGGCAAACCCGTCTTTCAACTCCCTCAAAAGGTCTTTTTATGGGTTGAGATTGGGGGATGGCTAGGATCCAGGCTTGAATTGTTTTACAAAGCCATCCTTTGGGTTTTTTGGCAGTGTGCTTGGGGTATTTATGCTGAAAGACCCCCGCCACGTTTTATCTTTAATGCCCCTGATGGAAGGAGGTTTTGATTTAAAACTCGATACTGGCCCCATTCTTCTTTATGTACTTGGGTCAGTGTCTGGTCCCCTTTGCAAAAACAGCCCCCAAAAATGGTTGCCCCCCTGTTTACGTAGTTTTGGGGTTTTTGGATGCAATCAGCCTTTCTCTCCCCAAAAACGAACAGTTGTGTTTCTACTAAAAGTTTACTTTGGTTTCTCTGCCCAATCAATTCTCCAATACTTTCTGGAATCCAAATGTTCTTAGCAATTAGCGGGCCCGGAGGTATGGTTAAGAGGGGGGGCCCTTGGACTGCGGATAGAGTCCGGGGCGTTTAGTTTGTTATGATGGTAGTTTGTTATGTTGGTCCGCTCTTGGGGTCACACTAGTTCCCCCCCTGTGGTTTGGGTTTTGAACCCCCCAAAGGGGAGTTTTTGCTGGAGCCCCCCCAAACGGGGGATTTCAGTGGTTTGTATGTCTTCCTTTTTTAATTTTGCTCCCCCAGTTGATTTTTTTCACAATGCTGCTTGCCCATTGCGTTTTTAGTCTTCCCGCTGGTGCAGGGTACAATTTTTTTTTTTTTTTTGTATTAAAGCTCTTTGGTCTTCAAAGTGGAGTTTGGAGGTGATTTTGAGGTTATGGACGGGGATTTTTTTAGGTAACAAGTTCAAACAGGTCCATTACTAAGGAAAAAGAGGGGGACGAGGGCCTTTGAAAAAGAGTTACGGGTTTGTGAGAGCCAGAAATTTGTTGTTTTGTTTTGACCAAATATTTTTCCCCCATAATTTGAAAATAATTTTTTCCAATCAGACAATGTGATTTTTGGATTTGTTTCCCGGTTTAAAAATGGGGGTTTCGGTGTATTTAAAAAGTATGCGCTCAATAAGGCGAAATGCGCCGTCTTACGGTAATCCACAGTTTATAGAAAATATGGTTAGTCCTTCCCAGCCGTTAATACCCCGCGGAGGAGATAAGTGCTGTCAATACTAGCGGCGTAAAAGGGGGTGTAGAAAATTAATGTCTATATATACATACAAACACACCAAATATATATATATGTGTGTGTAAATTATTATATATATATATATATATATATATATTTAAAATTTATATATTTTTAATATTTTTTTTTTTTAATTTTTTTAAATTTTTTCATGTTTTTTTAGAGGTAACCAGAGTATCTGGAACAAACCCACACAAAACATGGAGAGCATGCAGACTGTATGTAGATATTGTCCCTGGTGGGTTTTAACCCCAGGATTGTAAAGCAACAGTGCTAACCACTAGTCCACCATGCTGCTGTTGAAGGCAAACAGCTAAGACACATAAAAATACACTAAACCTAAAGATTTCCAACTTTCTATTTGTTATTCACTTGGATAAATCTTTTTTCATGGTCTAGTGTATTGTTGTGTATTATGGTACTTATAGAGCATTTTGGGCTTTATGTCCTGTGTTCATTTTCCTTACTACATTGTGTACTGTGTCAGTATGACACAGGCTTTTGTTGGTGCCCTAGCTGCAGGCTTACGACACAGACAACCATGGGACTATTCTAGGTCCCCAGGGCTGACTGTGGAGGAATTCCCCAGGCTCCATGAAACACCAGGAAACCCAGTGACTTGATCTGGCAGGACAATTCCCTTTGATCATGTCACTGTCTCGGACTGTGGCAATCAAAGTGTTAAATGCTGTGGAGCGGAGTAAGTCTACAATCACTGGAGACATGTTACAGCTCCATTCCTAGTCTAGCTCCAGACTCTGCTGTGAGTCTGCTGATATTGCTGCTGACAGACTGATATCGCTCTGAGTCTGCTGAAATCGCTGCTGACAGAGGCCATGAACCACCTGGCGTCTAAAGACAGTGGGCATCATTGAGGGGTTATATGACTAGGTGAGAACAAAAAGTTCATGAGTACTTCTGAAAATTAGCAACTTTTATCAAATGGGTTGCATTTTTTGGGTAGTAGTCCATTAAATTAATTTTTCAACCCGAATATGACCATTTGGTTTGTCATATATTTTATTCATTTATATGGTACCAACATTTTCTGCAGGGTTGTAAAGAGATTGTAATCAGTGACATCAGCCCCTGTTTGTATTGGAGTTACCATGTAAATTAACACATGAATGTTTTGGGGGTTTTAGAGGAAACCCACATAAAAACGAGAAGAATATACAAACTGCATGCAGATGTTGTCTCTGGTAGGATTCAAACCCAGGACCCAGGGCCGTTCCTAGGGGCGGGCGAGGCGGGAGATAGCCCCCCCCCCCGGTAGGGCGCAGAGGCTCCGCTCACCTGAGGGGGGCACCGCGGCCGCCCGCCTCGCCCGCCTGGAGGATAGCCCCTGTTTCTGCACGGCTGTTTTATAACAGTCGCGCATGTATCTGAACAGCTGCCGGTAAGGAGGTGGGCAGGTCGGATTTTAACATGCTGCCAATCCTGTATGTATCAGTGTCGCAGGGGGTGCAATGCTTTCACCACGCCCCCTGCGACGCTGGTATCCTTGGTCGGCAGCTCATCCGGCCGAATTAGATCCATAAGAGCTGCGTGACAGCGTATAGCGGCGTGGTGTCATCACGACGCTTACACGCTCACAGCTTGGACCAGGTCGCGCGGACCGAGGTGAGTACTTTTTTTTATTTTATAATTAGCTACAGGGGCATTACTGGCTGCAAGGGGGCATCTTACTGGCTACAAGGGGGGCATCTACTGGCTATACAGAGGTAACCTAATGGTACAAGGGGGCATCTACTGGCTACACGGGTATTACTGGGCTACAAGGGGGCTTTCTACTGGCTAAAGGGGGGCATCTACTGGATATAAGGGGGCATCTAATGGATACAAGGGGGGCATCTACTTGCTTCAGGGGTATCTACTGGCTACAAGGGGCATCTACTGGCTACAGGGGGCATCTAATGTCTACAAGGGGGCATCTACTGGCTAACAGGGGTGTCAATCTATGGCTACAGGGGGCATCTACTGGGCTACAAGGGGGCATCTACTGGACTTCAGGGCATCCTATGGCTAAGGGGAGCGTCACTGGCCGAAAGGGGAGCATCCACTGGCGAAAGGGGAGCATCACTGGCGAAAGGGCTATACATGCGCTATTGGGCTACTACATGGCTACAGGGGCTACTACATGGCTACCGTATGAGGTGCTATAGATGTGTTTGTATAGAGATGGATTTGGTAGGAAAAGTGTTGATAAAGTGTGGGAGTCTTTGATGTTTGTTTGGCAATTGTACATTTAGTGTCGGGAGTTGTGTAATCGGCATCTGGGGACAGTGGCGAAGAAGAAGAAGAGAAAGAGAAGAACTCTTTCAGAGATGTCTACTGTATAGTCACTAGATATAAACTTTAATGTAATCAATTATATGTCTGCAGAGCCTGTTATAAAATTGGTATCTATCATGTATAGTCACTTTATGCGGTAATTTTTGGTTGATATAATGGTTTATACTCGTAATGGTAGTTTGTATTATTTCGGTCACTATGTGTGGTGATTGTGGTCTGGTGTGGTTTTATTATTTCGTAACTGTGGGCTGGTGATATGTGGCCTCAGTGGTATTGGGATTAAGGTTTTGTGTAGCGGTGTTTTTTGGTATCTGTATGATTATACTTGTAAGTAGTTTTATATGTAGCCATATTGTGTAAAGCTTTTTGTATATTTTAGATTTGGTTCGATGGTGATGCAATGTGTCGCATCTATTAAACCCTCCCGACATTGGGCGTAGGCATACGCCTTGCAGGAAGAGACTTCCCGAAATGGACGTATGCATACGCCCCTGGCGATCGCGCGGGCTTGCGGGCGAGCCGCGCGGCGATCGCGGCTGGTAACCAGCGGTAAATTACGCTGGCTTCATGGCCCATCACCCCGGCCGGAGGAGCTCCGGCACGGGTGAATAAAAGATCCATTACAGCAGCCCTTGTTCTTGGCCGGGATAATGATGCCGCATGCAGGAGTATTGAGCTACCTCTGCCTACGATCTGCGAGGAAGCGGCACAATATGTCGCTCGACCGTTCATACCTGACTCCGGATGCTGTCTGAATGCATAGGGTTGTCTGGTGTCGTCTCCTTGCCAACATGCTTTGTGGGCATGGTGTCACTAGTTGCCATGGCACCTATGCACATGCAGTAAAGCTGTTCACAATCGCCTCTTCAAAACAGCAATGCTAATGGATTGCTTTTCCCACAGTGGGGATTTGCAGTTACAAAATCCTCACTGGGGAAAAATTAAAAAATGTGAAAAGTTAAAAAAAAAAAGTAAGAACACAAACAAAAAATAAATTAAAAAAGTACACTGTCCCTTTTCACCCTTTACAAACGCCAATCGCCCTAAAAAGATCAAAATAAAGAAAGTACCCATATTGGTATCGCCGCGTGCGTAATGATACCACCCTATAAATCTTTCACGTTAAATTAACCGTTATGGTGAAATGCCGTAAAACAACAAAAAAAAAAAAGTCACAGAATGAGATTTTTTGTGCGTCCTGCAGCACATTAAAATGGAATAAAAGCGATCCAAAAACTCCTATAAAGCCAAAGTTGTACCCAATTAAACGTCGGTTCATCCGCAAAAAAGTTCTTACACGTCTCTGTATATGGAAAAATAAAAAAGTTAGGGCTTCTCAGAAGACAGCGATGATAAATATTATTAACACAATAAATACACTATTTTTTTTTTAAAAGTGCTTCCAAATTAAAAAAAACTAATATTAATAGGGTTTCGCCGCTATGTATGACCTGAGGAGTAACCTATACTGGTCATGGATTATTGCACGGTGAGTGCTGTGAAAAAATAAAAATAAAAAAATTACTATAGGTTGCAGTATTTTCTTCACCCTGCCTTCCAAAAAACGGATTTAAAATGTCAAAAAGTATATTGGTCCCCCCAAAATGGATACCAATAAAAACGTCAACTCAATCCGCAAAAAACAAGCCTACACAGCCTCCGTACACAGAAAAATAAAAAAGTAATGGCTCTCAAACTTTGGCGATGCAAAAACGTGTTTTCCTTTTTGAATAAAAGTGTTTTTATTGTGTATAAGCAGTAAAACATAAAAAAAAATACAAATTGGGTATCGCTTTAATCGTATCGACCTGATGAGTATATACTAGCATGTCAGGCTATACTGCATGGTGACCGGCTGTTTAAAAATAAAAATAAAAAACACTACCAGGATGGCTGTATTTTGTTCAAAATGCCTCACAAAAACTTATAAAAAGTGGATCAAAGGGCATATGCCCCCATAATGTCTAATAAAACGTAAACTCATCATTCAAACAAGACAAAATCAGCTCTGTATACAGAAATCTGAATAAAACGATATTGGCTATCAGAAACAGGGTCAAAATAAAAACGCAATCTTTTGTTTAGACCTATTTTATTGTGTAAAAGTAATAAAAAATAAAAAAAACTATATATAATATTGCATTGCAATTGTACCAACCCCATAGTAAAGATATCCTATCATTTATATGCACGGGCGAAACGTTGTAAAATGGAAGACCAAAAATACAATGGCGGAAATGCGTTTTCTCCTCATTTTTCATAGCCCAATGCATAAAATAAAACTTTGAAACCCTGTGCACAAAAATGCACATACACCCCTAGATGAGATCTAGGAGGCGTGTGAATTCCAAAAAAATGGGGTGACTTATGATGGTGTTCACCTGTTTGGTATTTTGGGGGGCTTTGTAAATGGACATTGGCCCCACCCAAAATCTGTGTTCCAGAAATCCAAAGTAACACTCCCAACTTATTCGCCCTGCCATGCGCCCAAACAGCAGTTTACACCCACATGTAGGGTATTTGCTGATCTTGGAAGAAATTGGTAACAAGGTTTTGGGCTGTTTTTTTACAGGATGACTTGTAAAAATTATATTTTCAGCTATTAATTGCAGTTTTTGGAAAAAATGTTTTTAAAATTTTCACTGCCTAACGCTTAATAATTTGTGTACACTGTGGGGTCGAGATGCTCACTACACCCCTGGATATATTCCTTAAGGGTGTGTTTCCAATTTGGGGGGTATTTTTTAGGGGAGTTTTTAATTTTTTAGGCACCTTAGGGTGGTCCGCAAAAATGAATTGGCACCTAAATAAAATCGTAATGAAAATGAGGGACCCCCTGAGTCCAGTAGGTGCTCCTCCTATTCTGGGGCTTGTGGTGAGCACCAAAAATGCAATAGGGCCACTTAATGTGTTATATCTGGAAACGGCAGAATCGGGGGATCAATATTAATTTGCATTTACTGATAACATTTACCGTATTTTGTGTATAATGCATAAAAATTGATAAATCTGAAAAAAAGTAAAATTTGAAAACTTCACTTCACTTTGCTTTAATTCTGTAGAAAATCCTAATGGGTTTATAAACTTCCTAAATGATGTTTTGATACTTTAGGGGTGTAGTTTCTTAGATGGGTCATTTTTGGGGGTATCTAAAATACAGGTCAATCAAAAGTCACGTTAGAACTGGGATGGTCCCTAAAAATGTGTCTTGCAAAATTTTGTTGAAATTGAAAATTATCTAAATTTCTAAGCCCCTAATGTCGTAAAAAAAAAAAGACCATTTAAAAATGATGCCAACTACAGCAGACATATGGCGGGAGATAGATGCTAGTGTATAAACTATTTTGGTGGGGAATTAACTATCTGTCTTACATTGCCAGAAAATTTGGAAGTTTCAAATTCGGTAAATTTTTAAATTTTTAAAGTTTTTTTGATTTTTTTTCAAAAAAAACAAGCATTTTTTGGCCCAAAAAATTTTTTTTTTTTTAAAGTATAATGTGTCACGGGGGGAAAACTATTCTAAAATTCACATGGATGGGTTTTTAAAGTGTAAAAAAAGTTATTCTCACTTAAAGTGACCGGGACAGATTTCAAAAATGGGGGCTTGTCAGAGAGGCCCAAAAAACGGGGCTCCGGGGGGGGGTAAAGGGTTTTAAAGGAGGGGGGCAAAATTTCTTCACCTCCCCCCCTGAGTGCAATTTAGCAGGAACGGCCTTGCCGGGGAACCCAAGTCCCAAAGGGGCAACGATGCTAATTTCAGAGATATCGGAAAATAAAAAGAAATAGGGCGGTTTTGTTAGATGGCTGTTCGGTGGGGCCCCAAAACGTGTGCTGTACTTTTCAATTTTTGTTTTTAATCTTTTAAGGTTTTTTTTTTTGATTTCTTTTTTAAAATTTTCTTAAAAACAAAATTCGGAAAAAAATTGTTGTCTCAAAAAGCTCCCCCCCTTTGAACTTGGGTTGGTATTTATGAGGAGTGAAATTACAAAAAAAAGTGAGGGAAAGGTTTTGAAGAGGGCTTTTTTCTAAAAAATTGTAAAACATTGTCATTTTAAAAGACCTATACAAAAAAAAAAAATTTTTAAAATTATTGAAAAATATTTTGTATTTTTCTTTAGAATCTTTTAAAGTAAAAATTTTGGGGTGCAAAAAATTTTTTTGGTTCCCTTGCCCAAAAGTGGTCTGATTGGCCCAAAAGTTTTTTTAAAAAAATTTGTTTGTTTTTTGGGGAAAAAATTTTCTAAAATTTTTTTCTCAATTTATCCCCAAAAATTAATTTAACACAAATTTTATGTTTAATTATAAAACTATATAAAAAATTTTAAAATTTAATTTAAAAAATTAAAATAAAATGTATACTTAATGCCAAAAAAATTAAAAAAATTATCCCCAAATAAATTTTTTAAAAAAATTACAAAATTTCTAAAAAAAAATTATTAAATTTTTACATATTATTTAAAACTTATACTTCACAAATTTAAAAACCCTTTTCCCTAAATTTCATGTTTTTACGGAGTTTTTTGTATTTATTTTGTGTTAAAAAAAATACTTCCACCCAGGAAAAAAAATAAAATAAAGGGGTTGTTAAATAGCTTGCCCGGGAATAGAAATATGGGGTTGAGATTTTTGGAATGGCACCCCCCAAAAGGGTCTCAGAAAGTTTTTTTTTATGTGCCAGTATTGCTGTATGTAGAAAAAAGGGGCTGAAAACACGCCCATATATTTTTTTTCCGGGTTTGTTTATTCTTTTAAGAAGGGTTTTAAGAAGTAATTAAAAAAGTTTTGTAAAATGTCTTGTGCTGAAAAACCAATAATTGTTTACTCATTTTAAAAAACGTTAGACAACAAAAGAGCTTGCTGTTTAAAAGGGTTTTAATTGGAGCGCAGTTAAAACTTGCACCAAAAAATTGTGCTTTGTGGAAGCCCCCTAGGTGTTATTTTCCCTCCCCTTTTTATAGAGGATTTGTGAAATTCCCCTGATTTTGGGATTTTAAATTAAAGTTTAAAAATTTAAAATTTCTTTTTGGGATTGTGAAAATTTTCCTTTTTGTTAAAATTTTAAATTCTTTTTAAAATTCTTTTTTTTTTTTTTTGTTATTTTGGAGAAAAATTTTAATTAAATCAAAATGTAGGGTAACGGGGTTTTTTTTGGTCGGGGAATATTGCATGCTTTATAAATTTATTAGGAACATTTTTTTATACGATTTTTATATTTTTGTTTTTTACCACTTTTAAATAAAACAAATTTGAACCCAATGAAAAATCAGCGTTGAATTTTTAGTTTTGGGGCTCTGGGGTTTTTAATTTACTTTACGCTTTACCCGCCAAACCCCCGGGTTCTCTGGGACATTTGGTCCTCCAACGGGAAATCATTGCCATGTTTCTATTTACAGACTTTGCTTTTCAAAGGGCTTTTCTTTTATTTACCCTGTGTTTTTTGGGTTTGAAATATGAAAAATACTATAATAAGGGAAAATTTTAGGGTTGATGTTTTTTAATACTTTTTAATTTTTTTATTTTTTAAAATTTAATTTTTAATTTTATAAAAAATTTTTTTTTATATTAATTTTTATTTTTTTTCTTTTTACTTTTTTTAAAGATTATAAAAAATTTTTAGTTACTTTTTTAAAAATTATTTAAATTGTATTTTTTATTGAAAAATTTTAAAATTATTTAAGATTTTAACGAGCGGTCGGAATTTTTTACAATTTTTTCTAGTGCCCCACCATTGCGGTTCCCAATGCGGGAAAAACCCCCTTCATAGTTTTCAGGCTTTATTATAAAAGAAAACGAGACCCAAAATTTCCCTTTAAATGCCTTCTTTTATACAAAATTCCCCCTTTTTTCTTTAAAGTAAAACTTTAAACCCGCAATCCTCCTAAAAAATGCGAAAAATTGTGTGCCCTTTTTTTTTTGGGCATTTTGGGAAGGTTTGTACATACGGGCCCGAACTTACATACTTTTAAAAGCTTTTTTAAAAAGGGGGGCGCTGTCCCAAATTTCATCATGAAAATTTTAGTCTACGTTGGGGAAAAAAAGTTTTTGATAAACTGGTGATTTTGCAAGTTTTCCCCCTGCAAAAAATTTGATGAGGTTAAAATTTTTATCTAGGTACATTCAAATGTGAGAGCCCAGAAACTAAAAAATAACCCAGAAAATCCCATTGCTTAACTTAATAACAAAAATTTTTAAAATAATAATTAATAAATTAAAAAATTATTTTTTTTTTATTGCATGAAATAAGTTTTGGGAAAAAATAGAAAAAAACAAAATTTTAAATATTTGGTCAAAAAAACCTTTGTTTGCAATTACAGGGTCGGGACTTTTCCTGTAGTTTTGATAAAGTTTGCACCACTGCGGGAAAGGATTTTGGCCCCATTTCTCCTTACAGATCTTTCGGGGGTTTCGGGGTGTCAGGGGGCTTTTTTGAATTTCAGCTTTTCCCAAAAAGTTTTTCCCGATTGGGTTAGGTCGGAGATAGCTAGGCCCCTCCAGGACCTGGAAAAGTTTTGTTTCGCGCCGGGTCTGTAGTTTTCCCTGGCTGTGTATTTCGGGGATTGTTCTGCTGGAAGACCCAGCCCCGACCCATTTCAATGTCTTTTAAGTAGGAAGGTTGTCAAAATTTTTGCATCCCTGCCCCCTTCTTTCCCCTTTAATACGATGCCGTCGCTGTCCTCTTTTCCCGAAAAAACACACCCAAAGAAAGATGTTTCCACCCCCAAGCTTCATGGGTTTGGGAAAGTTTTTCTTGGGGTTGTGTGCATCATTCTTCTTCCTTAAAAACCTGGTGAGGGAGTTGATACTTTAAAAAAAATTTTCTTTTTTGGTTTATTGACCATTTTGGAATTTTCCCCTTTTTGCCCCCCTCTGGATCATCCATTTGGGAAATTTGGGGAATTTTAAATGGGCCCGGATAGGCTGGGGGGCAGATGGAACTTTCTGCCCCGAAAGGGCTTTGATCCATGACGGGGCCCAGGTGTTGCTAAAGATAATTCTGTGGATATGGTCCCCAGGGTCTATTAAGGGCCAAAGGGCCCGGTCCCTTTTGTGTATTTGGGCTTTTTTCCTTTAACCCTTTTTCAAAGGGTTATCCTTTTCCCCCTTTGATCTTTTCATGGAACCCCCGATTGAAGAAGATTGAAATTTATCTTGTGTTTTTTCCCTTTTCTAAAAATTGCGCCAAAAAGTTGTTGCCCCCTTTACCCTGCTACTACTTTGGGTGTTGTTTTGAAAAACCCTTCCCAAAAATTGTGCAGGTTATAAAAAGTTTTTCCCTGTTGTCCTGAGGGCAGTCTTTTATCTTGCATGGTGGAGAGGTTGGTTTATTGAAACGAATGTGTGGGGCAGGTGTCTTCTATACAGGTAAAAAAGTTCAAAAAGTGCAAGTTTAAAAAGATAATGAGTTTCAGTTAGGGGGGGCTTCTTTTAAAAAAAACTAACAGGTCTGTGAGAAACCATAATTTTTGTGGTTGGCAGGTGATCAAAAACTTATTTTAGCCCAATTTAAAAAGAAAATTTAAATTTTTTTAAAATATTCAATGGGTTTTCTGGATTTTCTTAGATTCTGTATCTCCAGTTGAAGTTTACCAATTATAAAAAATTTCAGGGCTCCCTTTTTCTTTGTCGGTGGAAAAAATGCAAATTTTGCCAGTGTATCAAAAAACTTATTTTCCCCACTGGATAGCTAAAAATTTCCCATTTTCTAGCCCCTTTTTTTAAAGTCCATAGAAAAAACTTCTTATTTAGGAAGGGGGTGGGATGTTGGCATCCTCTTGGCACACAGTCCCCCGGGGGCCCTGTCCCGTCTGGGCTTTCCTCCTACATCTTCCTTAAAAAACAAAAAAAAAAACTAATTACATTTTTAAAAAACTACCCAAAATGCTAATTGAACACAATCTTAGTAACCCCTTAAGAGAAATTTTTAATACCTCTCTCAAGGAAAAATAAAGTGCACTAAAACAGAAGAGGCATAGATGGGCTTACCCATCTGTATTATCAGAAATATGCCTCTAACCTTAAATTTCCATTTTGTTAAAATTTTTTTAGTGGGCCCTTCCCCTTTTGGTACCCCAAAATTCTAGCACCATGCTTTTAAATTTCCTATATTACCTTAATCCTTTAAAAACCAAAAAGGGACCCCCGAAAAGCGGGCTTTTAAAAAAATTTGTTACTGAAAGTGAATCTTAAAAAATCTTTACCAAGATTTTTGGCTAACAGGGGCCTTTCCCCCGGTTGGCCCATTTTCAAAATAGAACCCGTGGGTCAGTTTGTCTAACTGGTGGATGTGGGTATTTGTGGTTTCCCCTTGGGGGCCCCCATTTAACGAGGACGGGATAGAAGCGACCCCCCAGGGGGCGGGCATGAAAATGTGCTTCAGGGCATACCCTGAAGCTCCGGGGGTTTTGGGGCCCTAAAATGAAATGTGTCCCCCAAAAAAAAAATGTGCCACTTACAATGTGGTGTCATTTTTTGGGACCTCCCCGGCTGCAGGGCCCGGTTTTCAAATGCACCCCTGAATCCCTTTAGCTATTTCCCCTGCGGAAAAAAAACAAGGGACAATTGATTTTTATTTAAAAATAGTGGGGGTAAGACGGGGAGGGGAAAAATTTTTGGGTTTTGTTTAGGTGCAGAGAAGGCCTTTTTAAACCCCCCTTAAAATGGGGCCTTTTTGCTTGCGCTCCTCAAACCTTTGGAATTTCAGGGGTTTCTTGGTTGCAATTGAGAGTTTTTTTCTGCTCCCTTAGCGCAATTAAAAATCCCTCTCGCACCCCTCCCCAATCTTAAAAAAAAAAGGCACTTGGGGGTGCCCCCCTCCTTGCTTTTTGCCCTTTTTTTTTGAGCCCTTTTGGTGTGTTATTTTTTAAAAAATTTGATATTTCGGGGATAAGAGTTAGGAAAAAATGGAAATTTAAATTAGCCCCTTTTTTGCAGATGATCTTCTCTTAAACCCCTTTCTTTAAACCCCTGTTTTCTCTTCCTAGTTTACATGTTTTTTTCCAAAAAAATTCCCTTTCCAAAAAAAGAAAACCATGCTGGGAAAAATCCAAAAATTGTGCGCCCAATAATAAATTTCCTACCGGCCCCTTTTTTAGGTACACCCGTCCAAATTTCTCGTTAACTTAATTTCTAATCAGCCAAAACATGGCGGCAACTCAGTGCTTTTTGGCATGTAGGGGTTTGGGCAAGAAATCTCCTGCAGTTCAAACCCAAACATCAGTATGGGGGGAAGGGAAAAGGGGTTTGAGTTTCCTTTTAAAAGTGGCATGGTTTTTGGTTTCCCGAAGGGTGGGCTGAGTATTTTAGAAATGTGATCCCCCTGGGATTTTTTAACCCCCAAAAAACCTATAGGGTTTTCAGAGAATGGTCCGAAAAAGAAAAAAAATCCAGGGGGAGGGGGCGTCCTGTGGGCGGAAAAGCCTTGTTTATGCCCGAGGTAAAGGGAATGGGGAGACCCGGGTTTTAGATGATAGAAAAACCAAACAGTGCCTCAAATTTGCACCCGTTACCACCAAGGTAGGAGAAGGCAT
>JAODAL010025856.1:0-57846 GCA_025379985.1 Phyllomedusa bahiana | reverse complement strand
AAGGGGGGCCTTATTGTTCTGCAAAGGGATTAGGGACGACCCGGTGGCTTGGGGATCCCTTACTGTAGCTAGTACTTTGCTATAGATTAAAAAGCTCTCCTGTTAATAGGTGGGTTCCACCAGACTTGATGATAGAAAGGGATTTATTCCCTCTCTCAGAAGCAAAAAGGGTTAAATGATGAGGATAGAATCAGTTTTTAAATAGTGTGAATAGAGGTTAAGAGTTAGATATAATAAAAGTTACGTTTTAGTGTTTAATAGATAGAGAACTGATAGAGTTTAAGTTTGCCTAGGGCAAAATAGTAAATATAGTGATCAAAAGTCACTCTTAGTTCTCTTGCGAGATTCCCAAGTTTTTGGAGATTATGTGACTCCCTCGATTAACTCCCAACTCCCTGGTGGGGTATTTGAAAGCGGCTTTTTTCAAACCATAGACCCCCTTTAACTGTGAAATGGACAGTCTGTAGAAGCAAAGCTTATAAATCATGAGCTAAATCAATATAACACATATGAATGTCATTACAGATATATGTGAGAGAAAGTTGTACCTTTAAGGGTGGGGTGGACTCTTAGTACAACACTATGAAGCCCCTGGAATGGCTGCTAACATAGAACAATAGATTGCAGTTAAGTGAAACGTTAATATAGTTATGACCTTAGTGTCTATTAATACTGCCTAATATGACTATTTTGTATTGTGTACTGAAACAATGTTACTTTATGTTATGAATTGTGGAAAGTGAAGACGAAGTTTTTATTTTACAAGATTCCAAGATGGGAAGGACAATTTTACTCAAAGAAATGTCTTTCATGCTGAATATTCATTATCCAAATCTATAGGAACATATTTAGGTATTACAGTAAGGACGCAAGTGGTGTCAGGACATGGGTGGCTTTATGACACCTCAGTGCATGGGTGGGGGTGCTGAGGGACATAGATTAGGACATAGGACATCTCTATACAGAACACTCATAGCTTGTTACAGGAAAATATAAGGTTTTACAGTCGGGGGCAGTAGATATCAGGACAAGGGTGGCTTTATGACACCTCTAACAGCACATGGGTGGGGGTTCTGAGGGACATCGATTAGGACATAGGACATCTCTCTACAGAACACACAGTGCTATAGGAAAATATAAGGTTTTACAGTCAGGGGGCAGGTGGTGTCCAGGCTATGGGGGCTTTATGACATCTCTAACAGCACATGGGGGGGGGGGGGGTTCTGAGGGACATAGATTAGGACATAGGACATCTCTATACAGAACACCCATTAGCTTGTTAAGGAAAAATAAAGTTTACAGTCAGGGGGCAGGTGGTATCAGGAGACAAGGGGGCTTCATGACACCGTGACTGCACATGGGTGGGGGTGATGAAAAACATAGATTAGGATATAAAACATCTCTATACAGAACACTTGCCCTATTACTGTAAAACCTAAATATGTTGCTCTAACAAGTAATGTAATCTCTATACAGAACACCCATAGCTTGTTATAGGAAAATATAAGGTTTTACAGTCAGGGGGCAGGTGGTATCAGGACATAGGTGGCTTCATGACAACGGTGACTGCACATAGGTGGAAGTGCTGAGAGACATAGATTAATACCTAGGAAATATCACCCATCCCTTGATATAGGAACATATTTATGTATTACAGTAAGGGGGCAGCTGGTATCAGGACATGGGTGGCTTCATGACACAAGTGACTGCACATGGGTGGGGGTGCTGAGTGATATTTATTAGGACATAGGACATCTCTATATAGAACACCCACAGCTTGTTATGGGAAAATATAAGGTTTTATAGTCAGGGGACAGGTGGTATCAGGACATGGGTGGCTTTATGACACCTCTAACAGTGCATGGGTGGGGATGCTGAGAAACATAGATTAGGACATAGGACATCTCTATAGAGAACACCCTTAGCTTGTTATAGAAAAATCTAAGGTTTTACAGTCAGGGGGCAGGTGGTATCAGGACATGGGTTGCTTCATGACACCAGTGACTGCACATGGGTGGGGGTGCTGAGAAACATAGATTAGGATATAAAACATCTCTATACAGAACACCTGCCCTCTTATTCTTACTGTAAAACCTAAATATGTTATCAGGAAATAGGTGGCTTCATGACACCGGTGACTGCACATGGGTGGAGGTGGTAAGAGACATAGAGTAATACCTAGGACATATCACCCATAGCTTGATATAGGAACATATTTATGTATTACAGTAAGGGGGCAGCTGGTATCAGGACATGGGTGGCTTCATGACACAGGTGACTGCACATAGGTGGAAGTGCTAAGAGACATAGATTAATACCTAGGACATCACCCATAGCTTGATATAGGAAGATATTTATGTATTACAGTAAGGGGGCAGCTGGTATCAGGACATGGGTGGCTTCATGACACAGGTGACTGCACATAGGTGGAAGTGCTAAGAGACATAGATTAATACCTAGGACATCACCCATAGCTTGATATGGGGAACAAAATGTATTACAGTAAGGGGGCAGCTGGTATCAGGACATGGGTGGCTTCATGACACAGGTGACTGCACATGGGTGGGGGTGCTGAGCGATATTTATTAGGACATAGGACATCTCTATACAGAACACCCACAGCTTGTTATGGGAATATCTGGGAACAAGCTACAGCAGTTTAGTAGTTTTCAGATCACAAATGAGAAGAATCCCTGCAGTATATAGACAAGAGCTGTACTGCTGTCCATGGTGCTGAAGTCAATCCCTCCCAAAAGGGGATTGCACAAGGTCAAGGATGCCAACCCAGTTGGACACCCCAGTCCCCAGGGTGACATTATACATTGCAGGGGGGTGTTTAAACATGGACTGTGCAAGGAGATATCCTATGATGCTAGGTAGTGTCCTATGCTAGGTAATGGATAGAAAGCTATCCTTCTCTCAGCACCTTCCAGAACAGCTCTCTGCTGCACACTGAAAGGGGGGAGGGGTAGGCACTGCACTAAACCAAGGAAAGCTCACCCCACGTGTAGAGCAAGAGCTACCCCTCCCATCCCAAATCAGCTCAATCAGGGAGCAGAGAGCCGGTTCCTGCCGTGTTAGCTGATCCCCCTGCATATATAAAGGGCAGGAGGGAGCAAAGCCTGCGCTGTGAGCCACACACACCAGAAAGTCTTCCAGCATGAGCTACTCTCTGGAAACATTGGGGAACCCCTCTTATAGGAGGATGGCTGAGATCAGGAGCAGCTACTCCAGGACGAGCAGCTCTCCCTCCAGCGGCTTCAGGTCTCAGAGCTGGTCCAGAAGCAGCCCCAGCACCATCTCCTCCTCCTATAAGAGGAGCAGCCTGGCAGTGCCCAGAGGGTACAGCTCCAGCGACAGTTTGGACCTCAGTCAGTCCTCTGCCTACAATGGGGACTTCAAGCAAGTCCGGTCCAGCGAGAAGGAGCAACTACAAGGACTCAACGATCGCTTTGCTGGTTACATCGAGAAAGTGCATTACCTGGAGCAGCAGAACAAGGAGATCGAAGCCGAAATCCAGGCCCTGAGGCAGAAGCAGAGCGGGTACAGCCAGCTGGGCGACATCTACGAGCAAGAGCTGAGGGAGCTGAGGTCCAACCTGGAGCACGTCAACCACGACAAGGCTCAGGTGCTGCTAGACTCGGACCACCTCGAGTAAGACCAGCAGAGGATGAAGGACAGGTATGAAGACGAGGTCCGCATCAGGGATGAGACAGAGGCCACCATCAGGGCCATGAAGAAGGACATCGAGGACACGTCCTTGATTAAGGTGGAGCTGGACAAGAAGGTGCAGTCCCTGCAAGAGGAGATCTCCTTCCTCAAGGGCAACCATGAAGAAGAAGTCAGCGAGCTGCTCGCCCAGATCCAGGCCTCCCACATCACAGTGGAGAAGAAGTACTTCCAGAAGACAGACCTGGCCTCTGCCTTGAGGGAGATCCGCTCCCAGCTGGAAGGGCACTCCAACAGCAACATGGTGCAGACAGAGGAGATCTTTAAAAATAGGTACGTCAAGCTCACCGAGGCGGCAGAGCAGAACAAGGAGGCCATCAAGTCTGCCAATGAGGAGATTGCAGAGTACAGAAGACAACTGCACAGCAAAACTGTGGAGCTGGAGTCTGTGAAAGGAACCAAAGAGTCACTGGAGAGACAACTCAATGACATCGAGGAGAGACACAACCACGACTTATCCAGTTACCAGGTAAGTGCTCTCTCCGGAGATGTCCTAGAACACGGGTGTCAAACTGCGGCCCTCCAGCTGTTGGGAAACTACAACTCCCATCATGCATTTATATAATCTATAACAGTGGGCATGATGGGAGTTGTAGTTTCCCAACAGCTGGGGGGCCACAGTTTGACACTTCTGTCCTAGAACCAATTGTCGGGGTTTTGGAGTTAGACATGAGTTTTGAATTTGCTGTCACTTTAACCTTCCTAGATAGGTGACAGCAGGGCCATCTTTTCCATTGGGCACACTAGACAGTTGCCAAGGGGCCCCACAGATATAGGGGCCCCAACTGGTGTATGTATGTCCCAGGAATACAAGAAACATACCCTGGTTCGCTTTGCCTATTTAACTGTTTGTGTGTTTTTAGGACGTGCAAACAGTTAAACCATGGTGGAGAAGGCTCCAATGACTCTCTGTCCTGCCAAATAGTCTTGTAGGCTGCTGGTGTCCAGGCATGAGTGCTGTGATAATACGGGTGTGCTTGAGGGGGCTCAGGGCATGGCAAAGTGTGATGTCATGTATTTGGGCAGGGCCCACTGCAGTGTTATGCCCGGGGGCCCCATAATGTTGTTAAGATAGCTCTGGGTGACAGTCACTCACCTTCCACCCATCAGGTGCAGTTATACCCCCAGGGGGGGATTTCTCTGGGTGCAGAGTCTGCAAGTTCTGCATTCACACGTGTAGGGGGTGTGGTGCGACTTGACTTCATGACGCAGTGTGATTCCTTCTATGGGGGAGTGGCGCAGTGTGAGGAGGAAAGTGACGCAGTATGGCTGGGTGTGGCGCAATGACAATGCATTTCTGCAAGTATGCTGTGTGCAGGGAGGGGGGAGGCTATGGATCTCAGTGGGACAGAATACATAAGCACCCAGATTTTGCTGCAGTGAGTTTGAGTAATTAAGCGTCTAATACTGGAGGTGGGGCTGTGTGTGGTGCAATATGACAGTGCATGTGGATGCACTTGCTGCAATGTGGTAACAGGCAGAGATAGATGTCACTGTAGGTCGGATTAATATCAAACTGGAAGGCACTCCCCCTGCAGTATATTTATTCTATCTGTAGGTCGGATGGCAGCTCATGACTAAATAACTCACTCTTTGCCTTTCTTCTTACTATAGGACACCATCCAACAGCTGGACAATGAGCTGAGAGGAACAAAATGGGAGATGTCCCGTCACCTGAGAGAATACCAGGATCTGCTCAATGTCAAGATGGCTCTGGATATAGAAATCGCTGCATACAGGTACAAAGGCAGAGCCAGCAGAATATTAATAACACTGCATAGACTGCAGCTAGGAGATGGAGGAGAAAACTTTCACATCCCAGACTGTGGGAGGGCAATGAGAAGCAATAATAAGATGGCATAAGAAAAAAAGTCCTAAAATATTAGCCCAGTATGCAAAGTATTATCCCAGATGTCCAATGCAGTCACATTAGCAATATGAAAAAAAATCAGTGAGGATATGTCCCTGAATACATATGATACTAGCCGAAATGTTGATGGGATAATAGAGGTAAAAAGTTTCATAGCCACACCCGTATTTACAGATATCTCAAAGGGCATCATGAACCTCCCAGGAGGAATGGACAGGAAGATTTGGCATGGGGATATGAAGTTACATGAAGCTTTTAAATGGAGACTGAGGCTCTTTTTACACACATTTTGAACTAATTGGGGCACAGCTATAGATTGATGATTATTCACTAGAGCTTGCACGTATAAGCAATACAAGCTGGAGTCTATTAAAACCAGGCATTGACTTACCAAACTGGAGAGGAGCTGAGTTTGTCATCTGGCATTGTAGATAATGTGTTGTCTATAACTTATCAAAACTCTGAGGTATTACAGTGCACAATGACAAATTTAGCTCTGCTACATATGCAGGATTAGTTGCTATTGGCTTACTTTAGTTACAATAAATAGGTATCATATAGTCATTGATCTGCTCACAGGTATAGCTTGTGAAATAGCTGAACAAGTTATTTTAGGATGTTCGAGTGACCCATGGAGTGAATCAAGGGACCAGCCATCACACTTTTGGAAATAGTCAAGATAAAATAAATTTCTATTAAATAAAATGAAAGGAAATAACTTTATTTACATCCTGGAGTGTTTCAGGGCATGAAGGAACATTGGAGAAGAACAAAAACGCAGGACCCACTCTCCGCATACTTATAAATAGTCTTATCTTGAAAAGCAAATGTTTTAATTTATCATTGGAAGTTTATACAAACAGATCATTTTTTTTTTTCCTCCCACAGAACCTCCTTGGAGTGTAGTAAGAAACCCCTTCAGCTCCTTCTCTAAGCCTCCCTTCAGGACTTCAGCTTCACACAGACAAGCACCCAATACATATCCCCTCCACCAGAGTACAGCAGTCACGAGCAGAGCCTCCTAGAGTCAAGAGTTGCAATCACAAGTTTGTTGAGAAGAGACCATTGAAGGAAACTAAATTTGAAGAAGTATAGATCAGACAAGGAAGCAGCATTGCCGCTATGGCAAATAGTTTTTGCATCAGGGCTTATGGGGGAAGAAGAGCAGCAGGAAGATGAAGAAGGTGAGGAGGAAAAGGAAGAGGAGGTAGAGGATCAGGTTGAAGAGGAGATTGTAGCAGCTGTAGAATCTATGTAAACAGCAGTCGGCACCTGTGAGGAAGAGAGGAGATGGAAAAGGAAGAAGAGGTAGAGGCAGAAGAAGAGGGAGAACAGGGTGAGGAAGAAGCAGAAGAAGAAGGAGAAAAGGGTGAGGAAGAAGAGGAGGAAGCAGATAAAGCAGAGGAAGCGGTAGAAGAAGAGGGAGAAAAAGAGGAAGGTGATGAGGAAGAGAAAGGAGAAGGGGAAGCAGAACAGGAAGAAGAAGTAAAGGCAGAGGAAGGAGAAGAGGAGGCAGAGGGAGAAGAAGAGGAGGCTAAGACAGAAGAGGCTGAAGGTGAAAAGGGAGAAGAAGAGGCAGAGAAAGAGGGAGGAGAGGAAGCAGCAGAAGAAGCAGAGGTAGAAGGTGGGGAGGGAGAAGCAGAAGAAGCGGAAAAAGAAGGAGAAGAGGGAGAAACAGAGGAGGCAGAAGGTGAACAGGACGCAGAAGGGGTAGAGGAAGAGGCAGCTGAGGAGACTCAAGAGGAGGAAGAAGTAGTAGAAGAGCCTATTGTAGAGACTAAGGTGTAAGGTAAAAAGCAGCAGTGCGGAGGCCAAAGTAGAAGAGAAGATCAAAAGAAGACAGAAGAGAGAATGGCAAGGTGATGAGATGAAGAGAAGGGAGAGGAAGAAACAGAAGAAAAGGCTGGAGAAGAGGAAGAAGAGGGAGCAGCAGATGAAAGCTCAGAGCAGCAGGAAGAGAAAGCTGAAACAGATGAGGAGAAAGCAAAGGAAGAGGAAGTAGAGGCCAAAGAAGAAGAGAAATCTGAAAAAGATGAAGCTGAAATAGAAGAAGAAAAGGCAGAGTCCCCTGAGGAGAAAAGTGTGGAGGAGATCATCCCTGCATCTAAGGCAGCATCTGTAGGAACAGAGAAGGAGGAGGTTAAACAGGAAGAAGAAGAAGAAGAAAGCAGCCCCAAAAGCGAGGGAAAGGAAGACACTGCAGTAAATGGAGATGTACATGAAGAAAAAGAAGACAGTGAAGACAAGGGTGTAGTCACCAATGGTCTTGATGACAGCCCCTCAGAGGACAAAGACAGCTCTAAGAACCAGCAAACTGTTGTCATCACCAAAAAGATTGAGACCACAACCACTGAAGGCGAAGATGGTACCAAATACATTACTAAGTCTGTGACAGTCACCCAGAAAGTAGAGGAACATGAGGAAACTGTCCAGGAGAAGTCCGTGTCCACAAAGAAGGTGGAAAAAGTCACTTCAAATGCAGTAACGGAAGTTGCTGACAACAAGTGAAAACCTAATCCTAGCACTTCCAGCAAGCAGCAGGACTTAAGCATAAGATAAACACATGTAAGTGACAGCTCTAAATGGGCTTCTAGCAAAGGGTTCTCTCGTGTGTGCGGTGTGCTCCAGACACTTGTATTATTAACCTGTTCAATACTTCGGTGGCGGGAATCCATGCAATCTAGAGATGTGTCCCTCCCACACAACTTGGGGAATTCACAAAAAAAAGAAACTAAAAAAAAATACAACCCAATGCATGATTTGTCAAAGAAAGAACAAAGATGAGGGTTTCCTAAGTTGCTGTGGGTTTGGGTAAATGTTTGAGAGTCCTGAGATGAAATATGCAAAGAACCATCTGAGCCAAAAAGAGGGAGGGGACCATGAAACGGATGTTTTCTCGCCTTAATAAAAGAAACCTATCCTTATGTTTACCTCACTGGTGCAATTAATAAACTGCAGGTCATGGGAGAACCTGAATGAGTTTCAACACAACTTGCTGTCAGTTTATGTCAAAGCAAAACCTTGCTCAATAAAAGGTCATATTGGAAATCCTTGGTTTGTGTCTTATTGTAAGTGGAGTTTAACTAGTATTTCAGTGGATGGGGCTGTAGATGACATGTTCCTTACCTGCCAATTTGCAGTGGATTTAAAAATAATCATATTGTGTCAGATGTAGGGCTGAGATCCTTAGTATTCATGAGGCTTCCCCTGCCCACCCATCACTGATTGACAGCTTACCACCCCATGAGTAACAGAAATAGAGAGCACAAGATAATCATGGCATGAGGAAGGTAGTTCTTACTTCACACAGAGCTCAACTCGGGCTGGCAACCAGAAACACTGTGATTATTTCAATAAAAAATTTCATAAAACATGTGGTGTCAGATGAATTGCCCCTCTGTTTAATGATAATCCAGCCTTGAAAAGCCTAATATGGCAATTTTTATAGACCCAGAGAACATATGAAAGTTAAGACTTGTCTTCTAGAGCCTAAAACACACCTCTAGACTCCCATGGGCCACTACCCCTATCAAACAACTCTCAATAGCCTCTAATTAATACAGAGGTTTTTGAAATAGTTCCATCAGATGCTATAATGACTGAAGATAGTCTCCCTAACCTCAATGAGAGAATAACCTAGAATTATGTATGCCTCATGAGTGCATTGCATAAGTGTCCCCCTCAAAAAGCTTTGCTTAAACATCTAGAAAAAATAGAAATTTTTGCATGAGGTTGAAATGTGGGCATCCATAGCTAAAGCAAAGAGTAAATGGATTCATAGCTATATAAATCAATCCAATCCCATCAAATATAACTTTTAATAAGTATCCTAAAATCTGGAATATATCCAAAAAAAACAAAGATTCGAACAACTCCAAGGACAACTTTCCCATGTAAACAACATAGTATAGGGAAAAATAAGTATCAATGAGGAAAACTGTTTTAGTATCCGATCAATCTCTATCCCCAATTCGGGGCCAATCCTCCTGCTCCTGAAAGGGTAACCACCGCCTTAAAAAGAGCGACCCCTCATCGCAAAAATCCCAATATACCCTATATACCAAAGTCCCTTATCTCCAAAGCCACACAGGTTCGAGTAAAGGGTACAAATAGAGGACAGAAGTGGGCACAAACAATACAAATCCAAGTAAGAAATAGAATTACAGAAGCTCCATCAAACATTACAAATAGTGGGGTAATTAAATGAAGAAAAAAACATTTTAATAGCCCAAAGGGATGCTTGGTTATCAGTAATCCCTACCAAATATATCGCCTATAAACATAGCTATCCGTATTCAGAATATACATCCCCATCATACATCTGGTGCTCTCCCGCAGTGATAGCGTGGCACATTCCATGTGCCTCGCACCCGATCACCATGACGTTTCCTGTATATCATGTACATTATCTAGCAAGACCACCATAACTGCTTGAAATCTCATGGTATGGTTAAGGGGAAAAAGTAAAGACATAAAGACCTGAAACTCACAAAGATTTGAGGCAAAATGAGACTTTGCATAAATACTGGAGTACATGCTTCATAAATTAAATCCCCATTGGGTGAAAAAAAACCTGGTGTACCTTGCCTTGCACCACATTTTGGGTGATTGTTAGATACTTTGTACACACTTCAGGGGAAATTTAATCAAGACTGATGTTAAATACACCTGTTTTACTGAGTGTTCTTAACCAGAACTATGCTAGGTATATGGTTAGCCAAACAAATTCTGATTAGTGCAAATAATCTCACCTCTCCGAACCGCACCTATCATGTAAACACAACCCCCCCAAATGTTACGGAGCAGAAAAGAGAATTGCCCATGAATCTCCATTCTGTTCTATGGGAGTCCCAAGTACAGCTTGAAACACTACGACAGCTTCTATGTACTCAGAATCAAACATGAACAGAGAGATCGGCTCTGCATTTCAGTTCTATGAAGTAGGCTAGAACACACCACTCCTCTGTACTCAGAACTGGAATAGAAAAGAGAGTCATGTGCAAGCGTGACCGTCTCTCCATTCTGCTCCGAAACTTTCGGGGGCCTTTTCCGAGATAGGTGTGGGTCAGAGGGGTGACATCTGCATTAGGCAGGCTTTCATGGCGTATCCTAACGATAGACCATCAAAGTCTATGGTGGGAACTTTCCTTTAATGAAAAGTGCCAAGAGTAAGATGTGACAAATATATTAGCACTTGATTCATTCAATACATCTTTCATTGTCCTTAAAATAGAAATCTACACCACCAATGACATGAAGTTGATTTCATATATAATTTACGCAATTTTCTTGGTTGTACAAGGGCACACCCCTTTCTTTCTAATCCCCACATATTTATATAGAGGTGGTGAGTTGGCGTAAAACAGCTTAAAAGTCACAAATGTTTGAGTAAATTTGGCTTGTGCGAAAATTTGCTGCTTTTTGATGCCAGTTCTGTTACTGAAATCTTAGAAAATGTAATGACAAGCCCCAAAATAATATATAAAAACACTTAAAGGGGTTGTCCCAATACAAGGATTGCTTTCTATGTTAAAGATCTTGCCAAAAACAAGTCACTTTGCAAAATGTGTCCATTAACAGGATCCTACCTATTCTGGATATCCACTCTTGTATGGTGCTGCATCAGCTCCTCAGGTCGCTAAAGCACAGACCTTGTTTTGAATCCTCGTCCTGATAGCTGCCATCGCTTGGTTGCTATAGCTACAACCTGGGCCTCTACTGCACCTAGTAGAAGCCAGTAAACAAGCCCCTGAATTCAAAATAAAACCAAGAAAACAGAACTGAGGTAAGATGAATCGATGTAGTGAGACAACCCCTTTAACTTTTAATATTGTACCATAAAAACTTAAATCTATCCCTAACCCTTACCAAATCATTACCAAGTCCTCTGAGAAGAACAACCCCACTGGAACCGATCCCTAGTAGACCCTTTATCCTGTCCCTAACATGATCTATAATAGGGAAAAAATATAATAAAAATAATGATGTTACAAATAAAATAGATATGAACAAAAAGGGGTACATGTAAGAAAAACTGTCTTGGTCTCAGACTTTTCCTTAGTGCCCATAACAACCAATCAGAGCGCCCCTCTCATGTCATATAGTGCTCTGAAAAAATGAAAGGAGAACCCTGATTGGTTGCTATGGTCTCTGATTGGTTGCTATGTGCTCTGATTGGTTGTTATGGGCAACAAAGAAAGTTTTAGACTTAGACAGTTTTCATACATGTCCCCCATAGTGAGTCACATTTAGCACAATATATAGATGGAACACAGTACCAAGTACCGAGATTTTGTCCTGGTGTGCTACACCAAACAAACCCAACGCGTTCCCCTGCTGTAAGGCTGGAACATCAGGGAAAGCACTGGGTGTAGAGAATGCCACAAACAAATTGCACAAAAAAATCTATAAACCAATAAAAATTTGCCACCGTCCTGTAATGAACATGAAGTGTTGCAATAGACAGAATAGATGAAATGTCGGCAGACAAAATAGATAACAGAGAGTAATCACAGTTGTCTCATATACTTATATGAGCCCCAAAAGTAGTATGCTGATAAGATGTTAGTATATAAATACATATGCAAAATGTATTATGATATACAGTATAAGTATATATACAAGGAGCGACATCTGTGAACGGGTCATTTTCAGTGTTGACGTGGAATGCGTCAAAATGAGTGGTGCGCCTCTTTTCAAAATGTATGGCTCATCATACGACCAAGTTTGGTGCGCTTTGCGCCTGACCTGACACTTTGTAATACGCCAAAAATGCAGGGACGTAAAGTGGGCTTGGTGAGGGTTTGTTGCACCAGATTTGTAGGATTAGACACATTTATGAATGTGGAACAACAAAATTAAGAGCAACATGTATGATCTAGGCACATAGGGGCCAGTTTTAAATCGCTTTAAGGCAGTGGTAGAATGCCCCAGTAATGAACCTGTTCTTCTGCAAGGTCATACTACAGGGCAGTGTAGAGCCAATAACCACAATTCTGGCTCATGTCACCACCTTTACCTGGTCTAGCTGTTCTTCCTGTCAGTAATACATACAGGGCATTGGTGAGCCAAAACCACAAGTCTGGCTCAGGCACCACCTTTACCCTGGTCAAGTCTGTTCTTCTGCATGGTCATACATAGATGGCATAGTAGAGCTAATACACAAGTCTGGCTCAGGCACCACCTCATAACCTGTCTGGCTGTTCTTCTGCAGGTCATACAGACGGAGCAGGTAGTGCCAATACGACAAGTCTGGCTCAGGTAAACCACTTATAACTTGCTTTGCCTGTTCCAGCAGTAATGCGCCTAGTTTTTCTGTCCTCCCGTCATAAATGTGTAGAATCGTACGGTTGTGTTGCGACGCCCCCCAGAACGCCCCCACATCTTGGGCGAATTACGAAGTTCCCCAGCGTGTCGTCCTCAAAATGTTGCCTAAATTTTGGATTGCGCCGCTCATACATCTAGAGAACAGGGCTGCGCCCGTTTAAGGCTGAAAGAACACCAAATAACTACTGGCGCAGCCCCCCACATACATATTGCCCCAGGTGCATAAACTGCGAAAGCCACACCAAGTTAAAAGTGATCTGCCTGAACCCAAAATTTTTGTAGTGGAACTAGATTTACCATTAAAAAGAATATCAATTATTTCTAAACTTATACCACTAAGATAATAAAAAGTAATTTATAATTAGCAAACTATATAACGTTCAATAATATAAAATTAATATTAAATTATATAATATCCCAAAGATATAGAATTATTTCCTATAAAATGTATTTAAAATTAATACAATCTAAAATGAATATTGAATAATATAAATTAATTAAATCAATACAGCATCTACCAGAAATGCCATTCGCAATCGGATATATATGGCATTATCATAGTACTATCAGTGATTACAAACACATCACAGCAGTCTAGAAATAAAAGAAATTAGAATAGCATGTCAATGAATAGAAACTATGGTAATGATCTTGCTTGGCCCAGCGAGACCTGTGTTGTGCTGGCTATTGCCATATGTAGAATAAAGGCTGACCTACTGACCCACATTTTGAAGAATGAAAATTAATGTACAATATAAAAGTATAAAAAAGTTGTAAGATTTTCACTATAAAAAATAAAAAATATATAAATCCTAATAAAAATGTTATATTAAAATAAATTTTACATTACAAAACCAACTGAATGAACTGCTTTAGGCCATGTCTACACAGCACTGGATTCTCATTGGTATTTCAGGAATTTAGAAAATTCAACTGTATCCAGCGCTGTGTAAACCTCAATAGAAAATCAAGATTTATTATGGTTGGTTTCCAAACCTGTTGGATTTTCTGTAGGATTGCCATCAGATTCCCGTACAATCAATGTACGGGATTGACAGCAAATCCGAAAACCGGCCATGGTTTTTAGTGCAAATCTGCACCCAAACACAGGCTGCAGCAATGTTAAAATGCCGTTGGATTTTGGGCGGTATTTAAGCATTACTGTGTAGACATAGCCGTAAACTCTACAGAGAAGAGCAGAAGCTCCTAAACATCAACATGCTGTTAAATGTTTCTCTTTCTTTTACGTCACAATCCTCTCCATGTGTCTCAATTTGTGGTTAGAATGTTGCAAGAGATAAGGAGCTATTACTATCAATCATAGTTAAGAACTGTACATTTTGTATTTTAACTGTTACTTCTCTTCTCTATAGAGTCTAGTGCAATTCATTCAGTTGACTTTCTAATGAAAAATTAATTAAGTGAATAATAACATTTTGTTCTGGTTTTTTAATTTTTCATTATTGTGACGGGTTGGTGGATTCGCTGGACCACCGCAAGCGATAATAGTTAAGCCACGCCAGAGAGCGGAGTCTAAGTAGCCCCCTGTATTCACCAGAGCCCGGCGCAAAGCGGGATGGACTTGCTGCGGCGTGAGGCTACCAGGTTGCTACCCCGGACATGACTTGCTTGTGATGGCGGCCGGGGTACTGCGTGGTACAGAATCGGAATCCAGAGGCGTAGTCGCGGACAGGCAGGAGGTCAGGACAGGCGGCAGAGGTTCGTGATCAGAAACAGGCAGACGGTCAGGGCAGGCGGCAAACAGGTAAGGTCAGGAAATGTAGCGGAACGGACTGGTACACGGGTAATCAGACAGGACTTCCAACACTCTCAAGACTTGCTAACGCACACCACAGGATACGGCAGGAACTGGACGGGTAACACAGCAGGTACAGACCAGGAACAGGTGCCAAGGCAGGACACAGGACAGGTGCAGAGACATCAGACGTAACAGGAGACAGACAGACGGTCAGGAGCTCAGATGACACAGAAACTGAACCAGCATCTCCAGGGTTAAGTCCAGAGATACTGGCAGGAGCTCAAGATGGAACCAGCAAGAGACTGCAACAGACTGCAATGAGCTGACACAGAGTAAAGACACGAACCTCCTCTTATAGCCAGAGGTCAGGGGTGAAGAGGAAGGTGCACAGAACAGGAAACTAATAAATAGGTAGGAAGCTGCCGCGCGCACGCCCTAGGGGGCACAGTGCACAGACAGGACCCAGGAAGCAACAAGACTGGACAGGACAGGCAAGTACATAGCAGAACACAGGCTGCCGGGACCCCTGCACAGAGAGCCCCAGCAGAGACATGGCAGGCACGGACAGGCCGACGGTCCAAGGCAGGGACCGCGGCATGAACCGTGACAATTTTCACTACATTATATGAAACTAATTTTAATCAGTTGGTGATCAGTGTTGAAATTTTAATTTTGCAGCTCTCAGCCTTTTATTTTATCTACGGCAAGAGCCAGCACACCACAGGTCTCGCCGGGCCCTGTGGTGCACCAAGCAAGATCACTACTATAGTGTCTATTCACTGACACGCTATTATAATGGCTTTTCTTTTATTTCTAACCTGCTGTGATGTGTTTGTAATCACTGATAATACCATAATTACAGGATTTACTGTAGATGCTATATTGCTTTTCTAATTTTCTATTATTTAAATTATTTTTAATTTTTTAACATATAATATAGTATTATTTTTATATTATTTAATTGTAAATCAATTTAATATTATTAAATTCAACATTAATTTTAATAGTATATAATTTTATAATCATTTTATGTTATTGGGAAACTATTTTATTTAATGTAGTTTCATAATTAACATCATTAAGCATGGCCCTAGTTGTCAGGAATTCTGTGGAGTCTTTTCTAGCATACCAGCAATGCAGTACAGATAGGCTTTGCACCAGAATTACCCTGCGCTCCACTTACAATGTGCCAAATGTATGACCCACAGTATGACAGGTTCATACATACTGGCACATTCTACACTGCTCTAAAGCTATGTAGAACTGGCATTGGGAACCATCATCCAATATCACAGGATGTTAACTGAAAACATATAGGAAAAATCATACAAAACATAGTGACATATATACATATATATATAGGGGCTTGTCTTCAGTGATTTTTCTTATATATTTTCAGTTAACATCCTGTGATATTGGATGAAGCTTCTCAATACATTGTAACTTAAAAATAACCTTTCAGGTCAGTTCCTTAACTGCCATAAAAAAATAGCTGGTAACCTGCTGCCGTTCCAATGCCGGAGATGTTCCCCGCCACGTACATCACTGAAGTGACTATAAGCCAATCACTGGCCTCAGCAGTCTCTGCTCTCATGTCCAGCATGTGCATGACATCACTGAGCAATGTGCATGACATCACTGAGCAATGTGCATGACATCACTGAGCAATGTGCATGGCATCACTGCTGGGTGCTATGGAGGGTCAGGATAGACGAACCAGTTAGGGTAAGTTCACACGACTGATTTGAACACTGAATTCTCTGCGTTCAAATAAGCACCAAAAAGCAGCTTTTCAGTCGAGGTTTTGATCAGGTTTTGGACGAGGTTTTCCAACACGGTTTTCTTTCTCAAACACCCATACAGGGTAAAAACAGTGCTGATAAATGCACCACAAACCTGTCAAAAACACAGCAAAGTTTTGGACGAGGTTTTGAAGCTCTTCATTGATTTGATGGGGATTTTCAGCGTTGAAAACGCTTCAAGAATTGTCATTGACGCTTCTTTTTCAGCGCCCAAAACATAGTCCAAATAAACACATAAAAACCACATTGTTACATAGGCATCAATGCAAATTAACTAAGGACGCTTTGGAGGATATTTTAACGCTTTTTTGGGGGGAGGAAATGCTCAGAAAACAGCGTCAAAATCAGCCATGAAAAGTTACCCAAAACAGAAGTGTCATGTCAATTCTTTTCAAAGCTGAAAATCCCCATAGGAATCAATGGAGAGCTTCATAACCTCGTCCAAGCCCCAGGGGCGGTTTTAGATGCGTTTTTAGGGGCAATTTTGCCTTGACTATTAATTTGTATGGGTGTTTCAGGGAGAAAACAGTGTTGGAAAACCTCATCCAAAACCTGATCAGAACCTCGTCTGAAAAGGTGCCTTTGAGTTGCTTTTCAGATGAGGTTGTTACTCTGATTTGGATGCTCTAAATTCAATGTCAAAATCAGACATGTGAACATTACAGCTGACCTTCTATTCAGTGATCTCACTTCTTGAACATATTTGGACTATACTGTCCATTGTGGCTCCTCCTTGACCTCTATTATAAGATCTGTCATCCACACTACCAGAATTTTATCCTGTCTTGTGCTATAAGAAGGCCATAAATAAAGTTATAAAAATATGCTTCAAACATTTTAAAGGTCAGTTGCAATTTAATTACTAGAATATGGAAAGTATTTTATCATTAACTAAAGTTTGAAGACTGGGAAGCATAGAAAACTCTTAATGTTCCAAGACATAACTCTGCTACCTGTGTGACTCAGAGGCATAGCTATAGGGGGTGCAAAGATAACAGTCACTACCGGGCCCTACAGTCTGAGGTGGCCCCAAAAACCCTTCTGCCACAGCTTTATCAATGGCACATGGTAACTGAGGGGCCCCATTTCGCTATTTGCACTAGGGCCCAGAAGCTTCAAGTTACGCCTCTGGTGTGACTCTAATGAATTTTGGACATGTATTTCCACCACATGAGCAGAACAGAGATTTATAGTAAGCAAACAGAGATCTTAAAAAGGTTAGGAATTAATTCAGAAAGTATACTGTGATCCCTCAGTTTCCAGTGGCCTCAGGATACAATATTTCCAGCATACAATGCTCTTTCCTGGGACATTGTGTCCTGAAACCAGACTCACCATACAAGTCCCAGGAACACTGTTGAATCTGATGAATGGGAGATCCAACACTTTTCATGAACATGTTTACTTGTTAAAAACCGAAGTAGGTAGTGCGTGCATGCAATGATGCACTGTCTATGTAGAGCCTCATATACTGACCAGTGCAGTACTACCTGTCCTGTTACTGCCTCTTTCATTGTATTTGTGTGGTGCATGCGAGTTGAAGGGCGGCTTATAGCAGAGCCCATCTATAATGTTCAGTGCAGGTCTACTACATTATCATGCACGGCTCTACTGGTATTAGTGATAGCGGCAATGCAGTGATTGGGGTTCTTGTAGCGATCTCTACAGGTCAGTGCGTTTTTTACTCAGTAAGGTATTTGCGAACAGTAATGTATTAGTGAGGTGCTTGCAGTGATTGGCAGTTTAGTAGAGCCTCTCTACAGTACAGTGCGGGACGGTTACTACATGTCCTGTACTGCTCTTACATGGTATTTGTGAAGTGTATGCCAGTAATTGGTGGTCTCAGTCAAGTGCCTCTCTACAGTGCAGTGTGGCTTTACTACATGTCCTTGTACTGCTCTTCATGTTTTAGTGAGATGCATTTGGCAGTAATTGGGGGGGGTTAGTAGAGCTCTCTTCAGTACAGTGCGGTTACTTACATGTCCTTAACGGCTCCTTACATGTATTAGTGAGGTGCATGGAGTGATTGTGCCGGTTTATGGGCCTCTCTAACAGTACAGTGCGGTTACTACATGTCCTGTACTGCTGCTTAAATGTATTTGTGTGGTGCATTGCAGTGATGGTGATCTAGTAGCGCCGCTCTACAGTTACAGTGCAGTACTACATCGTTCACCTGTACTGCGCTTACATGTATTAGTGAGGTGCATGCAGTGATTGGTTGTCTAGTATGAGCGGATCCTTTGGGCACCAGGTGAGAGCCCCATTTTCTTTTTTCTGGTACATTGTGAATAGGGTACACGACCCTAAGAAGCTCCTGTCCTCAATATAGAAAGTGATTTTCAGCTTCCAGCAGCTCTTTCTAATGTTGTATCTAAGGACGCTCTTCATCTGGATTAGTATCTGCTTCATTTTCTTTAATCTTCATTCTGTATTATATTGGGTGATATTCTGAGACTTCAGAACCAATTTTCAGCTTTCCATAGAGTTAAAGGGGTTGTCTCACTACATTGATTCATCTTACCTCAGTCCTGTTTCTTCGTTTCATTTTAAATTTAGGGGAGTGTTTACTGGCTTCCACTAGGCTGCAGTTGAAGCCAGGTCTGTTGCTATATCAACCACGCTGGCAGCCTATCAGGAGGAGATCAAACAGGTCTGTAGCTTATAGCGACCTGAGGTGATGATGACAGCTCATACAACAGGGGATATCTAGGAATAGGTAGCGATACATTGGATATGTTCACACGGTTTATTCTGAACGTATTACATCGGCATTGACCGACGTAAAAACGTTCTGGAAATCAGGTGAAAAATCAGTTTCAATATAAGTGACCACTAAGTGTGGCACGTATTTGGAACTGGATTTCCCCACGGAATTCACCATCTCCATTCATTATAGGTGTTTGTTGAATCCGTCCGGGAAAAATAATTTCACATGAACTTTGTTTTTCCGGGGCCGTTTTACGGCTGCAATCTGCGGCGGTTTTTTAATCCGGAACGGAATAAGTGGTCGTCTGAATCGACGACACGGTATTTCCCCATTTAAAATCAATGTAAAACGGCCAGTTACTTGTTTGTAACTGATTTCACAACGGATTTGCGGGCCGTAATAAGGCTGCAAATCGTTGCGAAATTAAACCGCTGGAACTTGGCCTTAATGGACACATATTGCAAAGTGATTTGTTCTTGCAAGATCTATAACATAAAAAGCGATTCTTGTAGTGAGACAACCCCTTTAAGGTTTCCTTACACAATAGTCAACCTGGAACCAATTAATAGTATATGTTGAGGGATCTCTGTATTGGAAAATTATGTAACTATTCATTACACAAATAACGTTTATTTGCTGGAACGGATTACCACTGCAGGCTATTTTCACACAGAGACTTATCCTAAAAAATTCCACATTCTTAGTGACATTTTTCATGTCATAGAAAAGTCACACATTTTATACTTCCCACTGTCCCAATATCACAGTTCATTGGGGGCAACTTGCTCTGTGTTTTACCACAGTATTCTGGTGCATTCATGTGCGACATTTTACCTGTTTATGTTGAGCTCACCACTTTTCAAAAAGGGTGTGGCCTTTCAAACCTGACACATTTAGTTTCATTTATACCAGAAATTGGGGTAAATTACAGCTAAAATCTACTACAGGTCATAGGGGGTATATATTGGCCCTTGTCAAAACAAAGAGCCACCAGATTCCTGCCATATTTAGCCTTCTAAGCCTCAGGCCTTAGACCCACCAAATGTCAGGGGAGTATCCTGACACAGGCAGTGTGGTGATGTCATATCATCTTGACACCTCCACTGGGCTTCACTAGTAGGAACCGGCCTGACACTCGTCAAGGGAATGGAAAGAGGTGAGTTTATTTGTTTTATTTTTTATGCTAGTTGTATATTGATTCCAGTGTAAGTAATAGAGGTGTCTGACAGTTGTCTCTCCAATACTAGTGGTGGGGACAATAACTGCTTAGGGGGATAGGGAAGGACTCATCAGGGAAACATGTCTCCTGTTGTGTTCCCCTGAATTGTTAACATCCCTGTTTAATCTCTTATTTGTCTGCAGAGTGCTACTGTAATACACTGGTAGCCTACCACTTAAGGTCACTGTATGGAAAGTAATATACAGTTGCAAGAGATTGTTGTGTACCTGATACTACCAGTATTGGTCACTGTATGGAGGTAACAAACCCAGTCTGCAAGAGGCCTGTGTACACTGATATCTACAACTTTTTGGTCACTGTTCTCTTAATGGAGGTAATATACAGTCTGCAGAGCCTGTCTATGTACATTGTTATCTACCACTATATGTCACTGTATGGAGGTAATATACAGGTATGTCAGTGTCTGTTGTTTACTATGTTATATTCCAATTTTAGGTTACTGTATGGAGGCACGGTACAATATGCAGTCTGCTGGATAGTGTACTCTGTTTATCTACCAATTATAGTCTCTGTATGGTGGTAATATACAGTCTCCAGAGCTGTGTACAACTGGAAAATACCACCATATTGTCACTGTAATGGAGCGTAATATATAATCTGCATGGTGCCTGTTGTAACCAATGTTATCTACACTCATGTGGTGCACTTATGGAGGTAATATACGGATCTGAAGAGCCTGTGTTACACTGTTATTACCACTATTGGGTCACTGTCTTGGAGGTATTACACAGTCTGCAGTGCCTGTGACACTGTACTCCCACTATATGGTCACTGTATGGTGGTTGACTACAGTCTGTCCAGAAAATATGTTGCACCTGTATCTACCACTTACAGTTCACCTGTATGTGGTTAATATTGTCTTTGTATACTGATCTTTATTTAGCAATAGTATTGGGGTATTATTCAGTCACTATGTGGTGGTAGTATGTGGTCGTGTTGTGGTGGTATAATCAGGTCCTTATGTAGTAGTGTTATTTGGAATGTCTTGGCATAGTGGGATTTTTTCAGAAGCAGTATCATGGTGATATATATGTATGGTGAGTTATTTGCTCCTTGTAATATTTAATAACTGCCTGACTGTCATTGAGAGGGACATCAGGGAGGGGAGGGGTCCCATTCAAAAGTTTGCTATGGGGCCCAGTTTTCTCCAGGTACCATACTGCTTTCCTAAACACCTTTTCTCTAAGTTATGCAAAAAATTGTGCTTTTATTTAATTTTTTATATTTGTTATATTTAACACATGCATATATATACATACATATATACCAGTCAGATGTTTGCTGCAGAGTGTTTGGGGCTCTTCACCGGCTTACTCTGGATGGATTTCTGGACGTATTGCGCGCTGTATTTGCGCTGCAATCGGCTGGGAATCGTCCCAGACCTTACGGTAATCCACAGTTCTCAAGAGTATACTATGGATTCCGGACTATCCTACCCCGCTCGCGCGCGATAAATCCGCTACGGGGGGAGAAAGTGACATGTTCCATTATCCCGGCGGGGAATACGTGCCCGTGGGATAATGAAAGTCTATGGGCTGGCAGCAAGCGCCCACCGATCCTTATCAAGCGTAATTGCGGGCGAAATCCATCCCGCAATTACAGCTTGAATAAGCCGTGTGAACCGGGCCTTACAAACAGTGCACTTTCTCTGGTCTTTGTTTTTATGTTTGGTGTGTTTTGGGATCTATGGCATTCTTTTTAGGGTGGTGCTTTACCCTATAGATTTCTTTATATAAAAAAAAATTTAATAAAAAAGGCAATACTAAAAATGTCGAAAAAAAAAAATCCAGAAACCACTTGTGCATAAAATTGATATCATTTTTATAACCGAAAATGTAAAAAAAAACACATGTAAAGCAAGCCTAAAACAGACTTTTTCTTCTCAAACATCTTATTCCCAGTAATTAGTATTCCTGTCTGTAGAGTGGAGTCTGATTTGTGATATTGTATCTTCAACTATACATAAAATGATGATATAGTGTAATATAATAAAGGAGAGTACAGCAATGTAAGTGCATGGCTGATGTGCCGTAGTCTGTCTGCATCTCATGAGGTGGGGTGTGGTCCCTGCAGATCTGCTGTAATATATCCAGAAATATTCTCAATGTCACAGTCCAAATACAGAGAAGATGACCTCATCACTTTCCAGAACAATGCAACCTCCACTACAATCTTAGATGCTGTACCAGGCCGAGTAGATGCACATAGACCTGCTGCCCTGTCCCTTTACTTGCGAAAGGAGGGGTACACATATATATATATATATATATATTTATAATTTTTATATATATATATTTATATATATAATTATATACTATATATATATAGATATATATTATATATATATATTTATTTATAGATATAAAAACAATTATTTAATTTTTTTAATCTACTCACAGAGGTTTGTGAGGCTCCTGTGTCCCAGTGAAAAATCTGGCTTCTCCCCTGCCATGTTCCATATATAGTGGTGTCTTCTTATTTGCAGGAGGCCTATGGACCATGTACCTTCCTTGTAGCTTCCTGCACCCACTATGACTTCCTCCCCTTGTAATATCATTTGATGAAACCGGAAACTATGACCGAATAATAGAACATTTGTTGTGCATTTATACATAAGAAGAAATGCAATCCATACATACAGTTGATTTTGTATGGGGGGAAATGTATTAAAACCAGTGTCAAATGTATTCCTAAATGTATAGGGCAAACGTAGCCCTGATTGTATTACATTTACCCTGTGTAGTGCATATGTAGGGTTTCTGCACCAGACATAAAAGCATGGTCCAATTATTCAACTGCTCTTCTGTGTCTGGTGCAGAAACTGCACATGTTCACTAAATCGTTTATAGCTATATAATTTCATGTTATGTTCCCCTAATTCCTCCTGATGAATCCACATTTGTGGCAATATGAGTGGGGTTCTAAGGCTATGTTCACACGGCTTAATTGCGGGACGCCGTGTGTACGGGGGCGGCAGGAACACGGCGGGGGGGGGGGGGCTGGCACCCCCCGGCCCATAAATTCATTTTCTCGGGCGTTACCCCGTAATAATTGCTGGCACTTCTCTCCCCCTCCCCGTATTGTGCGGCGGGAGGGAGAGTAACCAATTTCATGGAACTGTGGATTACCGTAATGCTGGGCGTTCTCGCCCCGTATTTGCCAGTGGGCAAAATTAGGGGTGTTTCATCCCGTCATTGCGTGTGAAATAGCCTTTTTTTCCAGCTTGTGGGTTACACCCTTTATCACCCACACTTTGTCCTTTACATTTGCTCTATTTTATTGTGTGGGCTTGTATTATTTCACTTACATACAGGTGTGGCATTTGCTTTCTTTATGTGTATAATTGGGGAGTATTGAACCTATTACTGCATTTCCTTTATTGTATTCTTTATTTGCTGCTGTATAGTGATGAGCGATTACATTGACTATCGTCATCGGGTCGATAGTCTATATCGGCAATTATCAACACGGTATTCGATAGTCGAAAATAGATTATCGCCGATGACAATTAAATTCTATGGGAGAGTAACAACACCCTTCATTCTTACACCCAAACAGGGCTGGAGAGCTGGAAATAACATCCACAACAGTCAAATGGATAACGTACGGACATCTTAGGCAACACACTTAGGCAATAAAAGCCATCTAGAAAATAAAGTCACAGATCATTCACTATCCCTGTCTTGGTACCACAAGCCAAAAGACCCATAAACCCAGGGCCGGGACAAGGCATTTTGTGCCCTAGGCAAGTACAAGCCATGGGCCGGGCCCACCCCCTCGCGTCCCAAAAAAAGATGGCACCCCCCCCACACTAATTTCTTTCACCCCTGCGCCAGGTCCTGTCCACTAATTTTCTGCAGATTCCACATAACTCCTGTCGCTCTCCACAGCATCACTGCACAATCGACAAAATTTGCTTTTTCAAAATCGCTCTCCCACCGTATGACAGGTAATACCCCTAAATAACAGTCACCAAATAATCCACCGATCATGGAGCAAATCTACCAGGGACTGAATGCATTGTTACTAAAAACACTCCTACAAAACCAAGACCAAAACCTATTACTCACTTAAGGATCACATAATCCTCCAGACCCTGACCAGAACGCAACCCCACATGTGACTATTCAGCTGTACACAGGCTCTACAGACATATAGCACCACGCCTACAGGTCCAATAGTGGTAGTTACAAGTTGATGAAGACTCTGGCAGACATATAAGTGATTACGCTGCAGTTACATTTAGTGACTCACAGGAGACGTCTTTTCTGATCAAGCGTCGGTTCACATTTCCCCTTTACTTCTCCAGCCGTTCACACCTTCCGCTGATTCTTCGGCCACCGACTCGCCCGAGGATTTGACAGAATATCTTAGAATCCTCACATTTCCAGTAACTCCTAATTATAAGGTATATAATCCCCTCAGTTAGACAGGTATATAGATATGCCCTCTCAGTCAGGGCGAGGTATATGTATATATGTCTCCTCAGTCAGACAGGTATAAAGATATTGTCCCCTTAGACAAGTAGGTATATAAATATAGGGGCACTCAGGAAGTTATTAGGGGGCACTCAGGCAGGTATATAAGCATAGGGCTTGCAGGCAGAGCATATAGGGAGGCTCAGGGCAGTGCATATGAGGCTCAGGCCAGGGTATAAGGGGGCTCAGGCAGGGTATATGGGGGAAAGAGTATATGGGGGGCTCAGGCAGGTCATTATGGGCTCGGTGCAGGCATATGGGGGCTCGGGCAGGCATATGGAGGCTCAGGCAGTATACAGGGGGCTCAGGCAGCGATATGGTGCTCGCCGCCCAGGCATATGGGTCTCGGCCAGCATAATGGGGGCTCAGTAGGCATCATTGGTGGCTCAGCGCGATATGGGGCTCCGCAGGTATATCGGGCTCGCAGGTATAATGGGGGCTCAGTCAGGCATATGGGGGCTCGGCAGCAATATGGAGGCTTCAGGCAAGGTATACAGGGGGCTCGACGCATGCATATGGGGGCTCAGGCAGGCTTATGGGGGCTCAGGCAGGCATATGGGGGCTCAGGCAGGCATATGGGTGCTCGGCCAGGCATATGGGGGCTCAGACAGGCATATGGGGGCTCAGGCAGGCATATGGGGGCTCAGACAGACATATTGGGGCCGGCAGGTATATACAGGGACGTCATGCAGGCGTATTGGGCTCAGGCAAGGTAATATATGGGGCTCAGGCAGGTGTATATGGGGCTCAGGCAGGCGTATGGGGGCTCAGGCAGGTATATATGGGGCTCAGGCAGGCGTATGGGGGCTCAGGCAGGTGTATGGGGGCTCAGGCAGGTGTATGGGGGCTCAGGCAGGCGTATGGGGGTCAGGCAGGTGTATAGGGGCTCAGGCAGGCATATGGGGGCTCAGGCAGGCGTATAGGGCTACAGGCAGGCATATAGGGCCACAGGTAGGCGTATAGGGCCACAGGCAGGCGTATAGAGGCTCAGGCAGGCGTATGGGGCTCAGGCAGGCGTATGGGGGCTCAGGCAGGCGTATAGGGGCTCAGGCAGGCGTATGGGGGCTCAGGCAGGCGTATAGGGCCACAGGCAGGCGTATAGGGCCACAGGAAGGCGTATAGGGCCACAGGCAGGCGTATAGACCAGGCAGGCGTAAAGGAGGCTCAGGCAAGGCGTATGGGGGATCAGCAGGCGTATAGTGGGCTCAGGCAGGCGTATAGGTTCCGCAGGCAGCATAATGGGGCTTCGTCTTGGGAGGCCAGGCGGTGATGGGGGAATGCCACAGGCAGGCGTAAGATTGCCACGAGTGAAGGGCGGTAAAGGGGGGCTCACAGTGCCGGCAAAACGTGGGAGGCGTCTTCAGTGCAAGGGGCGATCTAAGTGTCTTGCTCGCGTCCTAAGGCAAGCTTTGTTGGTGTCATCTTTGCCGTCCACAGGGTTCGATGCCTTGGGGTCCTTCACAGGCTGTCTCACCGTGCCTTTACACCCAGATGCTCATTGCAGCAAAGGGGTGTGGCTCAATGAGGCAGGCATATGGGTGCTCGGTAGCCATGGCAGATGGGGGGGCTAGCCGTACGCATAAAGGTGCGACCGTTGCCGATTGATAAATGCATAAAGTTGGGGCTCAGTTCGCAGGCATAATGTGTTGCTCCTGGGCCGGAATAATTAGAGGGCTCTGGTCCGGCATATTGTGTGGGGCTCGGGCAGGCATATGGGGGCTCGGGCAGGCATATGGAGGCTTAGGCAGGTATACAGGGGGGCCTCCAGGCAGGAGCATATGGGGGCTCAGGCAGGCATAGTGGGGGCTCAGGCAGGGCAATAGGGGGCTCAGGCAGGCATATGGGTGCTCGGCCAGGCATATGGGGGCTCAGACAGGCATATGGGGGCTCAGGCAGGCATATGGGGGCTCAGACAGACATTAAAGGTGGCTCATGCAGTATACAGGGGGATCTCTCAGTCAGGCGTATGGGGGCTCAAGGCAGGTATAGAGGGCTTCAGGCAGGTATATATGGGGCTCAGGCAGGCGTATGGGTGGCTCAGGCAGGTTATATATGGGGCTCAGCAGGCGTATGGGGCTCAGGCCGTGTGTATGGGGGCTCAGGCAGGCGACTATGGGGGCTCAGGCAGGCGTATGGGGGTACAGGCAGGGTATAGGGGCTTCATGGCCAGGCAATGGGGGCTCAGCAGGCTATAGGTGCTACAGGCAGGCGTATAGGGCCACAGGTTATGCGTATAGTGGGCCACAGGCAGGCGGATAGAGGACATCAGGCAGGGCCGTATCGAGGCTCAGGTCAGGCGTATGGGGGCTTCAGGCAGGGCGTATAGGGGCTCAGGCAGGCGTATGGGGGCTCAGGCAGGCGTATAGGGCCACAGGCAGGCGTATAGGGCCACAGGTAGGCGTATAGGGCCACAGGCAGGCGTATAGAGGCTCAGGCAGGCGTATAGAGGCTCAGGCAGGCGTATGGGGGATCAGGCAGGCGTATAGGGGCTCAGGCAGGTATATATGGGGCTCAGGCAGGCGTATGGCTCAGCAGGCAATAGGGCCACAGGCAGGCGTATAGGGCCACAGGCCGGCAAATAGAGGCTCAGGCAGGCATATAGAGGCTCAGGCAGGAGTATAGAGGCTCAGGCAGACGTATAGAGGCTCATTCAGGCGTTGGGGGACCACGGGCAGGCGTATGGGGGCCACAGGCAGGCGTATGGGGCCCACAGGTAGTCATATGGGGCCACAAGGCAGGCAATAAGGGGGCCACAGGCAGGTGTATGGGGGCTCAGGCAGGCTAATAAGGGGGCTCAGGCAGGAGGCGTATGGGGGCCACAGGCAGGCGTATGGGGCCACAGGCATGCAATATGAGGCCACAGGCAGGCGTAATGGTGCCACAAGCAGGCATTTCAAGTATCCCTACAGGCAGACATAAGGGGGCCACAGGCAAGGTAAAAAAAAAACAACATTCATATTCACCTTACCATGCTTCTCCTCCCCTCCCCGGCCCCGCGTGCGCGAATCCTCTTATTCCGGCCCGCGCGCTTCCTCCGGCAGCTCCATCGGGCGCACAACCTGTGATGCCGCCTTGTGCGCGCCGAAGTTAGAGCACAATGGGTTCCCGCGGCGGTCACTCGAGCGCTATGAGTACCCGCAGCCCGCGCTGTGGTCGGCCCTGCGCTTACCGGGAGGATCCTGTCATCCTCCGGTGACGGGTCCGACACTGCTGCGGGGCGGGAGCGCTTGCTCTCTGCTGCGCAGAAGCCCGCAGGCTTGTATGTCGTCCAGCTGCGGACGCACATACAGAGACCGCTGGATGCTCCATGCCCAAGGCAAGCGGACCGTGGAAGCCCGGCGACCATTACGGGGCCCAAGTGAATGCGCCCCCTAGGGTACAGTCTCAGAGGTCGGGGTAGCGCCCTAGGCCGATGCCTACCTCGCCTACCGGGGTCCGTCCTGCCACTGCTTAAAAACTGCATGACGGCCAAGAAATTAAAAAGTGCCAGAAAGGCAGGATTATTAGAACCATCATTTTACTTGAATCTGGACATTGACTATCCCTGTCCTGGACCGCAGTATGAACCCTTAAACCCCCTGTCTGACCCCCAGGATTAGAAAGTTGCCGAAAAAGGAGTCTTTCACCAACCATATTATTGAACTGAACCAATGATTATACATGGTCCATACCCGCAGCAGAACCCACAAACCTGTCCTGACCCACAGATTAAAAAGTGCTGGAAAAACGAGTCTTACACCACCATATCAGTAAAACGGACATAGCCTTTCCCTGTCTTGGACAGCATCATGACCCAAAAACCCGCACAGTGCCCATAGGACCATCAGCAGAAAATTCTCATAAGAAATAAACTATAATTATAAAACATATTCCATTTTCCATTACTGCTGCTGCTAGAAGCTACTTGCATTCTACTAGTGACATAGTTCCCACGTATCACTTAGAATGTGAAGCAAACGAAACAGATGTCCCACCCCAGTTAGTTCAAACGAGGCCTGTCTGAAAATCCCTCGCATTCAAAGAAATTCCTGATCAAGGAGGTGAGGCTTCGAAAACGAGGATCACGCAGGTGTTCAGCTGGCAGGAGGCCGGACTTACAGTGGGTGTGTGTGAGAGCAAAGGGCTGGCGTCCGTCATCCAATTTAACACGCAGGTTCAACTAGCGGGCCCGAGTTACAGTGGGTGCGGTGAGAGCCAGGGCTGGTGATCGTCATTCACTTAGCACGCAGGTTTCAGCTAGCAGTGCCCCCGGTTACAGTGGTGCGGTAAAGCCAGGCAGGCGTCCATCATCATTAACACGCCAAAAAATGCCCTTATGATGCAGCATCGAAAAGAGTCAGTGCGAAGCAGGGTGCGGAAGCGGATGTGTGAGCTCAGACCTCCAGCCTTCCTCAGTACACAGTCAAGACCTGGGTAGTGCTTGAGAAATTTCTTCTGCCTCTACGAGAGCACTTGCACCTTCCGTATGAGTGCGGACCAATGGAGCTGACACTTGAGATGCCTGGTGGTTGACGCTCCTGTTTCACCCAGAGTGCCTTTTTTTCTTGGCATTCTTATTCTCGTTTTACTCAGCGGTTGGAGGAAATTGCTCTGTTCTTTGGGGTGCGAATGTGCTCCATACACCATGTCCCTCTATAACCTACATCTGTTTCGTCTTCCCTTGTACCTCCTTGTACCAATTCAGAGGAATATTTGTATCAGCTATTTTTACATTGCAAGTTTTTTTAGTAGTTTATTTCTAGAAAACACATTTTTAAAATAGGATGGAATCCCACCACGTCTTTGTTTCTCTTTTTTTTTATTGTATTAAATGGGCTGTCTCACTACAGGGATTGCTAACTATGTTAAAGATCTTGCAAAAACAAGTCACCATCACCATTGAGCCACTCTTGACAATTGTGAAGAACAAATGTCTGTTAGAAACCACATTTACAATAGGACCTGTAGTATAGCTCATTCACAGCCAGCAACATGCTCACATGCCCCCAAAAATTCAAAACATGGACAGCTTGAAGCCCCTCATGACCAACTGTGAAGAACAAATGGTCTGTTAGAAACCACATTTTTACACTAGGACCTGTAGTATAGGCTACATTTCAAAGCAGCATGAACACCAAAAAATATAAAAATGACATTCTCACAGCCACTGTTAAAAATTGTGAGGGAGAAATGCCACTTAGAAGCCACATTTCTTTTCCATAGGACCATGATTATAGCTGTATCCACAGCAAATGAACCCAAACCATTGACAATGCGAAAAATTCAATGATAAAGTGAGGTAAATGAATACGGTTTTTGTCATGAAACCCTTGGTGTCTTTTAACAGTCTCCTCACCGCAAAAATAGCAAAATGATCTTTGTGGAACTGAGAATAAAAATTGCAGTAAGAAATGATCAGTTGAAAAAAAGTTTTTCAAGAGGAGACCATTTCTTTTGGAAGAGAAAGTGAAAGTAGAAGACCGGCATCTAATCGGTGACCTTAGGCAATTGGGGGGCCACAACATCATCAGAGATCCATGCCTGATTCATCTTGATGAAAGTCAACACGATCCCACATTATCGGTGAAAGGCCGGATGCGTTTGTCTGTAATGACTCCTCAGCTGTGCTGAAGGTCCGCTCAGAACTGACGCTGGCTGCTGGGCGGACAACACCTTCTATGGCGTGACGAGGCGAGCTCGGGACATTCCACCCCTTTTTTTTGGATACCCATAAGTCGATTGGGTCCGGAATCACATCCAAAAACATCGTGTTTGAGACCAGATAGTCGTGCACCATGATCTTAAGCCGTCTCTGTGTTTGTATGTGTGCCCCAGCATTTACATGCGTTGGGGAGTGTAAAATAAAGATTGCAGAGGTCACCTATTATGCTATCTGCCAAAATTGTCTGCTGCTACTACTTGCTTGGCACTCTATTGCTGTCCACGTTGCTGACGTGTTTCCACACCGTGACATTTGAAGAACGTGAAGCAGATGTCAACTGATGTCTCCATTGATCAATCACAAGTCTCACCCATTTCCCTGCATTTTACTCATCTATTTGGGGTGGGTGGAAGGAAAAGTGCTAGTTTTTGTTTTTTTTGTAACTTGTGGATCCAGGAGGGTGGGCCACCCTGTAACTACTGTTGTTCATTTTGGATGGCCTTTAATGTGAGGATCATGTTGCAGGAAATGGGCATCCAAGCACTCATGTGAGAGATGGTCTGATTTTCCCCCAAGCCTCTCTGGGTTCGAGGGGCACTAGCAACTGATCTTCCCTCATCTTCCTCTTCTGCCTCAAATTCGCCAACTTCTTTTCCAAGGCAGCGACGTCGGTAAACGTCGGTGGTCCAGAATACCTCCTTTCCCTCCTCCTCCTCCTCCGCTTTCCATCCGGCAATCACTATCAACACAGCCCCTGACTTGCCTCAGATGAAGCACGCCTAGAGCTGAGGCGCCGCCTTGCACTAGCCCTGGACCCCGAACCACTGCCTAATGAAGACTGATAAAATTGTGAAACTGTCAGGCCTTCTGGATTCGATGGAGAGAAAAGCTCCGTGTCCCGCGGATCTGTGTCCGTCTCCTCCTAACGTCGCTGGGTGGACCTGATGTTTCGAGTGTCCAACGATCATTCCAGAACTAAGATCACCACATTGCTCATGCTGACAAGGGCATTGTCCGTCGCTGGAGAATGTGGAGGGTGGAATTCCAGCGTGTTGCCACGTCAACAATGAGACGGTTGACGGGGAGATCGAGCTGACTGCTGCAACGCAGCCAGGTGGGACGAAGCGGGGTGCGAATCGGCGGAAGTGCAAGCTCAACCTCAGGCCTTCCTCAGCAGGCTTCCATCCTAGGTCCGATCTTAAAGGTTCGGCCCAGCGGGATTTCGACCCGTTATCGCACACCACTGTTGCATGGCAATCACAGGTTCTTGTCACCCGAGCCAGCGCTCGGTCCCTCGTTGCGGGTAGGAGCCATCCACACTCCCTGAACTGTGTGTTGACGGTCTCCAAGACAGATTAATTTCAACGCGGCCTGGTTTCTCTGGGCCACGTGAATGCCACCAGAGGACCTTGGGGGGGAAAGAACCCTGCACCATCCCCTGCCTGCAGTTTTGAAGAGCGTGCGCCGATCCAGCAAAGCCACCGTCCCCCAAAGCCAGAGACATCCACCAGCTCACCCAGTAGCTGTCACAGAGTATATACGGCCTTGCCGTGCTTACTAAGTCCATAGGTGTACGGTGGTCAGATGGAACTTGCCGGGACACAGATGCAGACAAGTGCGCTTGAAATTTAGATGACACGTGGCTGGCCAGAGCAGGACGGCTTTTCTGGCTAAGAATGCCTGCTCGGCATCTGATATTGGGGCAGGCAAGGGCCATGACGGCGAAACCCATCTGTGTCCACCAGAACGGAAAGGCACATTTTCCAAGGCAGAAAGCCTGGCAATGCTGACATTCCAGAGGGCTTTGGCTTTGGGAGGGTTTTGGGTTAAAGTGTTTCTTCTGCTCCCAAAACCTGGTAGACAGAAGGCTGTGGCTGCTAGACTTGGCCCTCTGTACGCGTGCACGACATCAAACTGTGGAAGGGAATGGTAGGTGTCTCCTGGTGGTGTTGGGTGGTACTCGGGCCGAAGGTGGAGGCTGAAGCGACGGCTGATCTCTGACCATAGACTCTAGAGACGCTTTTGAGGAACCGCTTTGTGGTATCGGAGGAGGAGGAGTGCGGAGACAGAGGGTGTGACAAGTGGTTGGAAGCCCGGCATTGTGTGTGGCCTGTTTTTTTGGCCAAGTGTTTTTCCCTCCATTTAAAACTCATGCATTCGCTGCATATTATTAACATGTTGGTGGTGGTTAAACACTAAATTCTTGCTCTATTGATGTGTTTACGGCAAAGCGGACATATGACATCACTGGGTGAATCAGAGGCTTGCTCGAAAAAGGCCCAGGCTTGAGAGGTCCTGACCTTTTCGGACGGCGATAAGCGAGGAGCGTTGTTTTCCGCTGATCGTGGCTCGGCGGAATAATCTCAGCGGACTTGTGCGACCCCGCCCTCTCCCTTTTGAGGCTGAGCCGTACTGAACTACCACCCATCGTCTTCCTCCCGTCCAGTATGAAGCGCTCACAAGCAAAATTCTGCTGCAAAGAACCACGTTGGAATTCCACAATGTCATCATCATCATCATCAACACAATGACTTCCGCATGCCTGACATTCTGCAATCCTGGAGCTGTGGGCTACAAACAACAGCACTGCAAGGCGTCTTTGCGACCGCGCCGGGATTTTTGCCGATTGACCGGCCTTCCGTTCGCCACCACTGATGGTAATCCATCAATTGGGGCGTTAAGAGCAGACAAAATCATCTCCTTAGGCCTCATTGATGATCTTTGGAAATGCCTTCTGACCCGCAACCCAGCATTTTTTTCATCAAAGAGGTCTTCAGAAAATGGATTATCCACAGTTGGTAGGTACACGAAGTTGACATTTGGCCTGCCTTCGTGCTTCATGTTGGACGGATGCTGACGATGATGATGACGACATTTGTGGCCATGACTGGAAAGTACGAGTGGGGTAAGGGATCTGGGATGCTGGTATGCATTAACCACTGAATAACAGATTGGCGTACGATGTTCGTTTACTGAGATTCACTGGGCACCGACCCAGCGATTTGTTGACAGGCCTGACGGTCCTGGCAAACCGACGGATTCCCGCTGGCTTGGTGTTGTGCCAATTGCTCGTTGGAAGGAGCACCTTCTGTAGCACCTCTATCTCCATGTCTTACAAACCCTCTTGCTCGCTTGACCACTCCATGCATTTCGCTCCATGTTCGGCAGAAAGATATAAATTTGTAAAAGTATAGTATGGAAGAGTGTTTTGACAGTCTTTATTGAAAAGACGGCAAATCACAGCTATTCTTAAATCTCTAATTTCACTACAGCTAAACTAGGATTGTAGAAACAGAGATTGGTTTCTATCGAAATTCCTGTGAATTGCCGGTACGGTGGAAGAACCGTTTAAGACAAAATCAAGAGTGTTCTTACTTCAGTCCCATTGGGGACTAGGATATTGTAGTTTGTTTTCAAAAACATTTCATAACAAGGGAGCTATTCTGCCGCGCCAAAACTGAAGATTCACTGAGTGCAATTATAACTATTCAAAAGTCTACATGGTATGAGAAATTGCGGTTTTTTGCTAGCATTGGACAAACGAGAACAGTTACTAGAAAATTCTTTATCTAATTAAGGACAAGGTGGCTCGAACAAACATGGGTATGCACAAAAGTGGAGAAAACAGCTATTAAATTGTTAGTACGTTTATAAGAAAAGGTTGTTTTTTTGCACTCAATGAAATACACCAACAGTTAGTAAATAATTTCTGATTTATCCTAATGTAAGGTACAAGGTTGGCTTTTTGAACAAAACTGGGCTGCACCAAAGTGAAACAGCTATTTAAAATTTATAGCGAATTAGAAAGGTTTGGTTTTTGCACCAATGAAATGACTCCCAACAGTTACTAGAGAAATTTCTGTATCCAAATTTAAGGTATCTAAGATGGCTCTTTGATACAAAACTGTGCCGTCAACAAAGTGATCAGTTACAGCTATTTAAAAAAGTTTATTCGGATAATTTTGAAGGGTGGTTTTTTGCACAATATGTAAATACACCAAGACAGTTACTAGGAAATTACTGTATCGCCAAAATTTAAGTACAAGAGTGGTCTCTTTGATAAACAAATACTGGGCTGCACCAAAGTGAAAATACAGTTATTTTAAAAGTTTTATACGGATAACACAAATGGTGGTTTTTGGCATCCAATGTATTATACACTGCGAACATGTACTGGGAAAGAAAATTTCTGTATCCCTTATTTAAGTACAAGTTGGCTCTGTGAACAAAACTGGGCTGCACCAAAAGTGAAATACAGCTATTTGTAAAGTTATACGGAAATAAAGGTTTGGTTTTGCTCCATGAAATTTACACCAACAGTTAATAAGAAAAATTTGTCTGGTATCCTAATTTAAGTACAATGTTGTGCTCTTTGATGGAAACTGGGATGCACAAAATAAAAGGGTACGAGATTATCACCTCAGGTGTGAGGTGTGTTGCTGGCCAATAAAGTGTAAAAGTAAATGTAACGCCCATTTGTAATTCAGATACAAAGCAGAGTCTGGGCTGCACAATATACACCCTCCTTTCCAAAGTCAGCCTGTCTGTCTTTCCATCCGCACCCCCTCCCCACGGCTGTACAACGCTAGATGCTTCTAAAAGTCTCTTTTCTCTAATAACTAAGAACTGAAATTCTCTAATCTACCTTATTCTAATGTTAAATAGTTAAAGCATAGTTGTCTGTTTTGAATAAGAGAAAGAACTGTGTCTCTGAGCTGAGCTTATTAAGAGAGATCTAGCACACGTCTTGCTCAAGTGATAGACATTTGGAACACTGATGCTGAACAGGAAACCTTTTTCTATGCAAAACGAGGTCATGTGATTTTTTCCAGCCAATGACAACCATACACATCAAAGTCATGACGTCGCCCCACCCAGCTCACCCTCTCTATGCACTAAGCTGATTGCTGGCCACCAAAATTACAGAAAGCCGCAAAAAGGGCCCGCGATAGTAATAGATTATCTTGAAAGATTGTCACCTAAAATATCGCGTGATCGGAAATTTGTGATCAGCCTAAAAATCGTGCCGATTTCAACTTTGTCGAGTATAATCGCTCATCCCTACCTATCACGCCCTCTGGGCCAAAGATTCTTCTGGAAGGCCCAGAGATGTAATATGCTGTGTACATGACATGACTTGTTAAAAAGGAAAACATCATGACTAAAGCTAGATCTCGGAAGGATATAGACTATGAGGGTACTCCGATCCAACGGTATCCAGACTTATTCTGGGTCATGATGCAAAATCAACGCTGTCTGAAGCCACTTCTCATGCTTCTTAAGAAGAATAAGATTTTTACAGGTGGGATTTTCCTTTTTCGCTGGTGGCTACCAGAAACGGTAGATCCTCAACTCTTCGGGCTCATATGGATCTTCCGACCTTTTGCGCAGCATTGGACATTTCTTTCCCTGACATGCCAGACTGGGAACTGGGAACACCTGATCCAGCACCAGCTCCAATCTGGAGTCAAGTTCAGTGCAGATGCAAACATTTCACCTCACCAAGGACCCCGAGAATATCTAGTGTTCCAGAAGGACATGGGTGACTTGATTGGGGCTGGTACCTAGTGGAACTCTAGATGCTATAGCTCTACCATGACCAGGGCCGTTCCTAGGGGCGGGTGAGGCGTGCGATAACCCGGGGCGCCGGGGCTCTGCTCACCCGAGGGGGGCGCCGGCCACCTTGCCTGCCCCACGGTTAGCCCTGGACTCTGCACGGCGTTGTAAAACAGCCATGCGGAGTCAAAGCCAGCAGCTGCACACACTTAGTGCAGCTGCCGGCACAGGGAGGAGGCAGGACGGATCACTCCCCTCCTGCCTCCTTCCCTGTTGTATGTATCAGCGCTCAGTCAGCGCGCTGATACATACACAGCGTGGGGACGCTCGGCTTTCACCATGCCCTCTGCGACGCTGAGTCTCGGCTCCCATCCCAGGAGACACCGGGAGCTGAGTGTGAATCCCGGCTCCCGGGACCTGGACACGCTGCGGGGATCCTGGAAAGGTAAGTGAGTTTTTTTATGTTATTATCCTTAGCTATAGGGGGCAAAACTGGCTACAGGGGACAAATGGTTACAGGGGACACTGGCTACAAGGGGAAAAACTGGCTACAGGGGACAACTAGCTACAGGGGCAAAACTGGCTACAGGGGACAAAACTGGCTACAGGGGACAATCTGGCTACAGGGGGCAAAACTGGCTACAGGGGACATAACTGGCTACAGGGGCAAAACTGGCTACAGGGGACAACTGGCTACAGGAGGCAAAACTGGCTACAGGGGAAAACTGGCTACAGGGGGCAAAACTGCCTACGGGAGGCAAAACTGGCTACAGGGAGCAACTGGCTACAGGAGGCAAAACTGGCTACAGGGGACAACTGGCTACAGGAGGCAAAACTGGATATAGGTGTAAAACTGGCTACAGGTGTAAAACTGGCTACAGGGGACAAAACTGGCTACAGGGGGCAAAACTGGCTACAGAGGGAAAAACTGGCTACCGGGGACAACTGGCTGCAGGGGGCAAAACTGGCTACAGGGGACAACTGGATACAGGTGGCAAAACTGGCTACAGGGGGCAAAACTGGCTACAGGGGACAACTGGCTACAGGAGGCAAAACTGGCTAGTGAGACATGATGGAGAGGAGGACATTGATCGATCGGAGACAGCGGACAGGACAAGTAATGGATGTTTGTAGCAGGGCAGTAGTGATGTTCGGGAGGAGGTGTATAGTTGGAGTGTTCATCAGCGAGTGTTGGTATTGGAAGCAACATCTGCTGAAGAATTTGTCAATGGGGGATGTGTATGAGTGAAAAACAGGTGATGAACTCTAGAAAACGATCACATGAGGAACCCAAAAGCAAGAGGAGAGGGAGAGGTAAAGTAGAACTGGAAAATGGAGACACTGATAGGGAGCGTGTCAGAGATGTAGGAAGAGGAACAAAGGAGAGCGGTGTCCTGGAAGCCAGTGGCGCTGAGGCATGCTGAGAGAAGGTGGTGATCTACAGTGTCAACGCTTGCAGAGGAGATCAGAAGAAAGCAGGAGCAACGAGTAGTTGCCCTTAGTATTTAAGACGTGAGGGAGATCATTAGAGACTTTAACTCTCGAGCAGTTTTGTGGAGTGTAGGGTGCGGAACTTGATTAGTAGAGGGATCAAGAAGAGAGTTAGACAGAGATATAGGGATGAGTCGAGAGTAGAAAAGCGTTCCAGGATTTTAGAGATAAAGGGACGTTAGGTAGGAGACTGGTTGGTGTGTTGGGCAGCGCAGGATGGGGTCCAGAGTGGGCTTTTTTTTATTATAAGGGGTTATGATTAGTGTTGAGGCATTTTTATCGACAAAGTTGAAAACGGCAAGGTTTTTTTGGTGATCGAAATTTCCAAGACTTCATGCGATAATTAAGGTTAAATTATGTGCATCATCTATTAAGATCGCGCCTTTTTCGCCCGCTTCCTGTAATTTTGGCGGCAGCAAATGAGATTACAGAATGAGCAGGGTGAGATGTGTGTGCGACGTCATGACTGGGAATGCTGTATGGTTGCGATTGGCTGGAAAAATCACATGACTCGATTTTACATTAGAACAGGCGGTTTCCTGTTTTCAGCCTCAGTAGTCTCTCAGTGTCTCATAGGATAGGTCTGCGACTCTGCCTGTGGCAAACTGCTCAGCGAAATTAGTCTATTTCTGCACAGAGAAAACCTTACTATTAGCTGTGATCCTACCAAATTTAGTTAGATTAGAGATTGAAGATTTTATATAGTTTTGTAGAGAATTTTAAACGCAGCATCTACGCTGTTAAATTCACGGCGGCGGGGTGGGAGCGGGGGGGGGGGCACCCCGCCGGAGCGAAACACAGGACATGCTATTCTATGAATGAACCTGGATAAGATTCCCAAGACTTAGTGGAGACCATGGTTGTGGATATCTTAATTTTTAACAGTTTGCTATTGAATATTTCATGGGATATTGGGGAGCCTAAAAGCTGGAAACTTATATTGATCTAACATCATTTCTAGTACTGCAGGTCTCTTTGTTAGCTGCAAAAACTCACTTTTAACTTATATAGTATTCATTTCAGGATAGGTGTTCAATTTTACCCATTACTCCTGTGACTGTTGGTATATCCACTCTTGCAGTTAATTACAATCCAGCAAATATTGTTAGTCAAGCACAGGGTTGTTGTTGCAAAATACCGTGTATCGTACGATACATCACAGTTACGAGTTTTTGACTTTTGAGCACCGAGCATGCGTTCATTGACGCCGCATTCTACGTAAGTTCTGTAAAACAGCATTTCTATATTCACCACAGTGAATTGAAGGTTGCAAAAAAAATACCGTTTTATTAACTATCATAACAAACAGTTACGTTTGTTTTTGACTTTTGCGCGACCCAGCATGGTCAATGACGCAGCATCTTCGGTAAATCTTAAAACAGCCATTCTTATCACACAGGTGGAATTGAAAGGTGCAAAAATTACTCCGTTAATTATATCAAAAACATAACGTTACGTGTTTTTTGAATTTTGCGCACCCAGCACTGGTTCATTGTCAGCATTACGTAATATCTTAACAACAGCATTTCTATATTCACCACAGGTGAATTGAAGGTGCAAAAAAATACCGTTTAATTATATTCAAAACATAACAGATACGGTGGTTTTTTTGGACTTTTGCCCAAGTCAGAATTTGTTGATAGACACCTTGCAGTTAAATTTGGAATCCAGTATTTTGTTCTTGATTAGAGGGAATTTGAGAATAGCTGTGATTTGCCGGTCTTTTAATAAGAGACTTTCCAAAACTATTCACATACCTTCTCAAATTTTTATATTTCTGAACATGGAGCGAAATGCAGGTGGTTAAGCGAGCAAGAGGGGGGTAGCACATGGAGGTTGAGGTTCGGAGGAGAAGGTGCTCCTTCCAGTGCTGGCGGACAACACACATGGCCAGCGGATTGTTTGTTGCAGGACCGTCAGGCACGTCATCGCTGGGGTCAGAGGCCTGTGATTTCTAAGTAATGAATTCGTCGCCATCTGTCCTTCAGTGGTTAATGCACCTGCATCTAGCAGTCTTACCCTCGTCCTCGCAGTCACGGCCACAAAATGTCGTCATCAGCATCATCAGGCATCTGTCCAACTGAAGCAGCGCCAAATTGTCAATCGTGTTACCCCACCACTGTGGATAATCCATTGTCTGAAGACCTCTTTGGATGACAATAATGCGTTTGGGGGTCAGAAGGCATGTTAAAATGTCATGAGGATGATGTTTGTCTGCCTCGACGCCCAGTTCTGTTGCCGATCAGAGGAGGGTGAGAAGCCGGCTCAATTCAATCGGCAAAAAATCCAGGGCGGGTCAGGCTACGCCTTGCAGTGCCCTTGCTGTGAGCCCGCAGCTTTGGATGCAGAAAGTCAGGACGACCAAGTCACCTGTGTTGATGATGATGATGATGTCGACATTGCCGACCATCTGGTCTTTCCGCAGAATTTGCTTCGCAGCGCTTCATCAGTGGACGAGGAGGAAGACGATGGCGTAGTTTCAATACGGGTCAGCCACAAAACGGCGGGAGAGGGCGGTCGCAGAAGTCCGCTGATATGATTCCGCCAGCACACGGTTCAGCGCAAACCCGCTCCTCCTTAACGCCCTCAAAAAGGTCCAGGACCTCTCAAGCCTGGGCCGTCTTTGAGCAAGCCTCTGTTTCACCCTGTGATGTCATATCCGCCTTGTTGCGGTTAAACGCATAAGTTGAGGCTAAGAACCTTAAGTGGTATCCACACCAACTTGTCTAGTCACATTGCAGCGAAATGCATGAGTGAAATGGAGGGAACACTTGGCCAAAATAGGCCAGACGACGCGGCGGGCCTCCAACCTCTGTCACACCATTTGTTCTCCGCTCCTCAGCTGCCCAGGTCTCTTCAGAGTCTATGATCAAGGGATCAGCCTCAGCTTCAGCCTCCACCGTCGCCCGAGTTACCACCTGCACCACCAGAGACCCATCTACCTTCTCCTTCCGAAGTTTGAGACCTGCACGCGGTACAGCGGCTCTGTCTAGCAGCCAGCTTCTGTTTCCAGGTTTGGGAGCAGATGAAACCAACTTTAACCCAAACCATCCAAACAAAAGCCTGAATGTCGGGGGACAATTGCCAGGCTTTGGGATTGGAATGTTGCCTTTCTGTTGGTGGACTCACTGATGGTTCCGCACGTAATGGCCCTCGCCTGCCCCAATACAGATGCCGAGCAGGCATTTCTTTGCCAGGAAATGCCGTCCTGCCGCTGGCCAGCCACCGTGTCATCTAAAATTTCAAGCGCGTTGTCTGAATCTGTGTCCGGAAAAGTCCATCTCACCACCGACACATGACTAGTAGCACGGCAAGGACGCTATCTCTCTGTGACGCTCACTGGAGTGAGTGGGTGGAGTCTCTGGGGGTGACGGTGGCTCTCAGGCTCGGGGCACGCTCTTAAAACCGCAGGGATGGTGCAGGGCTCTTTCCCCAAGTCCTCTAGGTGGCATCACGTGCCCAGGACGACACCAGGCGCTGTTGAATTTAACTGCCCTTGGAGACCGTCCACACACAGGTCAGGAGCTGTGGAGGCTCTAAGCAACGAGACGAGCACGGGCTGGGTGACAAAGAACCTTGTGCAGGCAAGGTGGTGTGCGATAACGGGGCGAAATCTGCTGGCGCCTTAAGGATCGGTAGGCTGGAGCACATCCCTGGCCTGGAACATGTCGATGAACCTTGTGTCCTGAAATTTCTAAAGGAAGCTACCAGGTATGGACTGCTTGCTGAAGAAGAATGTAGTGGTCTAAGTTCGCATTCCGCCGTTGCAACCCTGCTTCATCCGCCTGGCTGCGTTTGCGAAGCGTTCAGCTCGGCTCCCCGTTCAACCGTCTCATTGTTGACGTGGCAACACGTTTGGAATTCCAACCTCACATGTCCAGCGATTGTGGCAGCAGCGCAATGCCATTACGCAGTACGAAGTGACACATGGCTGACAGCAGCGGTACGGACCTCGGGGATGTTGAACCAACGAGAGTGGGAGGCAGGTGGAAAGAGCTCTTGCACCCAATCCTTTTGCCCGTTTTTGAAGAAGCACCAATATGGTCAGTGCGGACAATGCCCTTGTCAGCATGAGCATTGTGGTGATTCTAAGTTTGGAACGATGTGTTGGACACTCTGAAACAAAACAGGTCCCGCCAGCGACGGAGGAGGGAGACGGACACAGATGCGGACACGGAGCCTTCTTCTCGGTTCAAATCCACAAGGCCCGGACAGTTTCACAATTTCATCGGTTTTATTTGGCAGTGGTTCGGGGTCCAGAAGTAGTGAAAGGTTGGCGCATATCAGCTCTCAGGGGTGCATCATCTCAGGAAGTCAGGGTTGTGTTGAAGCTGTGCGGGGAGGGCAGGGAGGAGGAGGAGGAGGAGGTTATTCTGACACCGATTTGTTACCGAGTCCCTTGCCTTGGAAAGAGGTTGGCGCGAATTTGAGGCGGAGGAGGAAGTGAGGAAGATCCGTTTGCTTTAGGTTTTTTTTTTTTGCCCTCGACCCAGAGGCTTGGGAAATCAAGGCTCCATCTCTCACATGAGTGCTTGGATGCTCCTTTCCTCCAACATGATCCTCGCATTAAGGCCAAAAAATGAAACAACAGTTACTGGGTGGCCACCCTTCCTGGATCACGGTACAAACAAATAATCGAGACCTTTCCTTCCACAACCCAAAATAGAGAGTAAAATTGCAGGAAATGGTGACCTTGTGCATTGATCAACTGAGAGACATCTGTTGCGTCTGCTTCACGTTCCCCAAAATGTCAAGGTGGAACAAACATCAGCGACGTGACAGCAGTTAGTGTGCCAAGTAGGCGTTAGCGCAAGCAGCAGGCAATTGTAGGCAGAGCCTTCAATTGGTGACCTTGGCAATCTTTGTTACCACCTCACACAACGCATGCAAAGCAGGGCCACATCCAACATCACACTGGATCAGCTAAGTTCATGGTGCAGACTATCTCGTCTCACACGATGTTTGTGCAGGTGTTCCGGACCAATAGACTTTGGGTTTCCAAAATGGAAGAATGCCCGGAGCTGGCTCGTCACGCCATAGAGGTGTTGTCTGCCCTGCAGCAGCGTCATATCTGAGCAGCGCCTTCCGCACAGCTGGAGGAGTCATTTACAGACAAACGCATCCGGCTTTCCACAGATAAAGTGGATCGTTTTTCATTTCATTCAAGATGAATCAGGCATGGAATCTCTGATGATGTTGTGGCCCCAATTGCCGAGGTCACGATTAGTTGCCAGTCTACTTCACATTCCGTTTTCAAACAGAAATGGATCCTCTTGAAACTTTTTTTTAAAATGATCATTTTTTACTGCATTTTTATTTCTCTTTTCCCAACAGTTCATTTTTGGTGGTTTTGTGTGAGGAGACTGTAAAAGACAGCAAGGTTTCATGACAACACTGTATTCACAATTTATCCTTTATCTTTAAGAATGAAGTTTTCGCATAGTCAATTGGTTTGAGGTCATGTTGCTGTGAGTTACAGCAATAATTCATGGTCCTTTGGAACAGAAATGTGACTTTAAGTGGCATTTCTCCTCACATTTTAATAGTGGCTGAGAGTCATATTTATACTTTTTAGGGTTCATGTTTGCTGTGAGATACAGCTATAATTATGTCCTTTGGAACAGAAATGTTGGCTTCTAAGTGGCATTTCTCCCTCACAATTTTTAAAATAGTGGCTGGGGAAGTCCTATTTATAATTTTTTTGCGGTAATTGGAGCGTTGAGATACAGCAATAATCATGGTCCTTTGGAACAGAAATGTGGCTTCTAAGTGGCATTCTCCTCACAATTTTTAACGTGTGAGAAGTCATTTTTATAATTTTTTTGGGTCAGGCTGCTTTGACAAATGCAAGCAATATACAGGTTCTATTATAAAAAATGTTGTTTTCTTAAACAGACATTTGTTCTTTCACAATTTTGACCAAAGAAAAAAAAAAAAAAAAAAAAAAAACACAAAAAAAAAAAAACACCCCCCCCCCCAAAAAAAAAAAAAAAAAAAAAAAAAAAAAAAAAAAAAAAAAAACACAAAAAAAAAAAAAAACCCCCCCCCCCCCCCCCCCCCCCCCACCCCCCCCCACAAACTCCCACACACAAAAAAAACAAACACACCACACACAAAAACTGGGCTCAAGGGGGGTCATAATTTGAATTTTGGGGGCCATTTTCTGTGAACATGCAGCAATTTATTTCAGGTCCTGATTTAAAAATGTTGTTTCCTAACAGAATTTGTTCTTTCACCAATTGACAAAGTGGCTCTTGCATGGGTCATGCTTTGAATTTTTGGGGGCATTTTGCTGGTGACATGCTAGCTATATAACTGGTCCATTATTCTAAAACAATTTTGTTTCTAACAGACATTTTTTCTTCACATTTGTTAAGAGTGGCTCAAGGTGATGGTGTGCTGTCAGAAACAGGATAGGGTAGGCCACTGTTAATTGGACACATATTGCAAAATGACTTGTTTTTGCAAGATCACTTCTAACATAGCTATCAATCCCTGTATGAGGACACACCCATTTATTACATGAAAAAAGAGAAAACCAAAGACATGGTGGGATTCCATCCTTTTTTTAAAAATGTGGTTTTCTAGAATTATAGTACTAAAAAAAACTTGCATGTGTACAAAATAGCTGTTTAAAAAATTCTTGAATTGTACAAGGAGGTACAGGAAAACTTGACCAGGATGTAGGTTATTCTAGAGACTGGAGTATGGAGCACGGACAGCGAACAAAGTACAGAGGACCATTTCTCCTGCACGTTGGTAAAAATGAGAAAAAGAATGCCACGATAAAAGTGCACCTGGGTGTATCTGGAGCGTTAACAAACCAGTATTCCAAGTGAAGCTCAATCGGTCCACACTCATCCGGAGGGCATGCGCTACCAGGTATTGACTGTGTACAGAGGAAGCTGGAGTTCTTACACTTCCGCTTCCGCCCACTCTGCTTCAAGCACGACAGTTTCGTTATTGGCTGATAATCTGGGCATTTTAACCTGCGTGTTAATAGATGACAGGACGCCAGCCTGGGTTTCACCGCACCCACTGTACTCCGGTCCCTGGGTATGCTGGTGGCCCAGGGACAGGTATAGTCAATGTCACGTTCAACTAAAATGGTGGTTGAAAGACTCCTTTTTCCGGCACTTGTAAATGTGGGGGTAATGCAGGTTTGGGGCTATGCTGTTGGCCCAGGACAGGTATTGTTCCATGTCCAGTTCAACTAAAATGGTGGTTAAAAGACTCCTTTTCCTGACTTTTTAAATGTGGTGGTCATGCAGGTTTGGGGCTATGCTGTGGCCCGGACAGGTATTGTCAATGTCCAGTTCAACTAAAATGGTGGTTGACACACTCCTTTTTCCGGCCTTTTTTTAAAAATTGTGGGGGTCATTGCAGGTTTGGGGCTCATGCTGTGGCCAGGACGGTCTTAGTCAATGTCCAGTTCAACTAAAATGGTGGTTGAAAGACTACTTTTTCCGGCACTTTTTAAATGTGGGGGTCATGCAGGTTTTGGGGCTTCATACTGTGGCCAGGAAGGTATAGTCAATGTCCAGTAAACTAAAATGGTGGTTGAAAGACTCCTTTTTCCGGACACTTTTTAAATGTGGGGGTCATGCAGGTTGGGGTCATGCTGCGTTCCAGGACAGGGATATTCAATATCCAGTTACAAGTACATGAATGGTTCATATGCTTTACTGCCTTATGGCACTTTTTAATTTGGTAGGGTGGGCGTGGGTGATGCAGTTTAAGGGTCAGGCTGTGGTTACAAGACAGGATAGTAAATGGACTGTGACTTTGTTTTCTGTGACTTTTATAACCTAAGTGTGTTGCTAAGTGTAGAACGTAATCCCATTTGATGTTGTGAATGTTATTTCCAGATTCATCAGCCCTTGTTTGGGTGTAATAATGAAGGTTTTGTTGCTCTCCCATAGACTTTAATGGTCATCGCGATAATCGTGCTCACTATCAAAAAACTTATCGATAGCGGCCGATTCACGATCTCGATAGCCAACGCAATGAAACTATTTTTAAATGGCATTTTTAAAGGCAGATGGAAAGACCCCACTAGGAGAGAGGGGTTGAAGATTGCAGTAAGGTTTGGAGAGATGCGGGAGAAGGACTGGAAAAGGGTGGGAGGGAAGGGGATCACTAGAGCAGGTGGTGGGGGGAAAAAACAGAGAAGCCTGGAAACTTCTTTTTGCTTGGGTCAAGGGCTGAAAGCAGATAGAGGATGTCCCGGAGGGGGACGGGATGGGGTTACTTAGGATTGAGATGCAATTTTTTTGCCGGTTACGTATTTTTTGTCTTTGAAGTGAGTGGCCGGTTTCAGCCGGGGTTCAGTGCCGGGGCTGAGCTTTGGGCCTGGGAGCGCTAAGCCGTTGTCGGAGGTCACTGTATAGCTCTGGGGTCACGCATTAAGAAAGACAGGGGTTTGCAAAATTAGGCCCTCACTACACAATTGGGGATTGGAGGTTCTGTCTAATAAACTTTTAAAGGGGCCTTACGAGCTTTTAATGGTTCGTGGTAATTGGGCCCTTTTGCGTTGGTAGAATAGAAATCCCGTTTTTAAACCCTTATATAATTCCTTTTTTGGGAGGGTCTTCAGTCCCGACTACAATGTCACACCCTACACACCCTTTTTCCAAACCCCTTAAAAAAGATCCCCAAAAAGATCCATCCAATTAGCAGGCCAGTAGCTCCTTTTATGGCCTTTTAGATTTTTTACTAAAGTGTTAGCAGAGCAGCTGGCCCTCTGGCTACCTAAAGATCAGGTGGGATTTGTAGTTGGCAGGCAGGGTGCAGACAATACAAGGAGGGCTTTGGACTTGATTGAGATTATTAACTGACAAGACCAGTCAGCTCCCGTCTTGCGTCTTGACGCAGAAAAGGCGTTTGATCTCCTGAACTGGTCCTTCTTGTTTGCAGACCTTAAAGCATATGGCATTCAAGGTCCATTTATGGAAGCTATAAAAGGTTTGTATTCCCACTCCTCGGCTTCCATCAGATTACCCCACTGTTTGTCTGCACCATTCCTTATTAGAAATGGAACTAAACAGGGATGTCCGCTTTCACCCTCCTGTTCGTATTATCTATTGAACCTTTGGCTGCTGCAATCCGATTGAATCCAGATATCAAAGGGGTTTTGGTACACAATAGAGAGTTCAAGTTATTTGCGAATTACATATTGTTATCTTTGTCATCACCACCTAACTTGCACTCTCTGTTGAGGGATTTTGGTAGAATATAGTTATTTGTGAATTACATATTGTTATCTTTGTCATCACCACCTAACTTTACCCTTTGGGGGGGGTTTTTGGGTAAATATCAAACAATTCAAAAAAAAAAAACACTTTACCAAAAAATTCCCTCTCACAAACACAAACTTTTCCTTATAATTAAAAAAAAATTCATTTAATACTTGGGGCACCTTTTTCCCTTTCTACTTTTTCTGTTATAAAAAAACCCCCAATTTTTAAACAAAATTGGTGTGGATAAACAATTACCTCTGTCTTGGTTTTTTTAGAATAGCTGTTAAATGAAATACTACTAAAATTACCTTTTTTTTAAACCCCTCCCAGTTCAAAGCCCCCAAATGAGGAACATAAGGTGGTTCAGGCAGGTATTGTCCAATATATTTGGGCTCGGAGACATAATAGGGTTCTGAAGAGTGTTTTGCAGGCACCCAACTCTTATGGGGGGCTGGCGGTCCCGGATGTTATAAAATATTTCTGGGCGGCGCAGTTAGAGAATTCCTGGGTGGTCATCCTTGTACATCTACTGAATATGGGTTGAAATTGAAAAGTTGTGGTTGGCTCCCATACACCCCAACTCGTTTTTATGGAACACCTCAGATATTAAAATAGAAAAGGCATTTTGGGGGCCCTATACTTGCTGAGAAATATTGGGGCCTGCCTTAAATTTTCTTCCAGTCGTTGCCTCACCCATGACCTCTTTTCTCTTTCATCCGCTTTTCCCTGATAGTCTATCAATTTACAGCCCTGGTTTGACAGTTGTCTTTTTAGATTTTGGTATTTAGATCACCGGGCTAAATTTTTTAAACAAGGCCCCCTAGAACTTTAACCCCCAAATCCCTCTTATTATTTTTATTTGCAGGTCAATCACTTTTTTGTGGGTTTCCTACAGATAAGGTGCCTTTCCAACTCAAATTGAACGCCTTTGTAAGGCCGAAACATCTATTAGGGGACTTATATCTGCTATATATCAAATACTATCTGTGCCTGAACCTGAAAATACCCCCAAGCACAAATACTTGGCCAAATGGGACAGGCAGGGTCATTGCTAGGGTCCTAAAACATCCGGCGCTCGGGGCCCTTTTTTTGTGTTTTTCCCCGCCCCCCCCCATTGTGAATGCGGATGTTTTTTTAAAGAGAAAAACTTCTGTTCCTTTGCACTAATTTTCCGCACTTTCCACACGTTCCCTCATTCCCCCGGGTCCTGTACAGTAAAAATTCCGAAAAAATTTTTTTTTTTCAGAATTCTCCCCTTCTTTTGGGAAAAACCCCAAAAAACAGTCACCAAATAACCCACCGATCATGGAAAGCAAATCTCCAGACAAGTGTTGTATTTAAAAAACCCTACAAAACCCAACCCAAAACTATTACTACTTAGGTCAATAACCCTGCCAGCCCCTAACCAAACGCGACCCCCACATGTGACTATCCTGTCACACCCCTGGGATTAATTACCCCCGCCAAAACAGTGACCATTTTGTGGTAGACCCCCAGTGTACACAGGCTTGTTTAAAATTACCACCCCAAAAAAAGGGGCCTATAGTGGTAGATACTAGTTTTTGTAGACTTGCAGACAATAAGTGATTCCCCGCTGTTACATTTTAAATCACCGAGCTCTCTTTGATAGCGTCGCTCCTTTCCCTTTTCTTCTCCATCCGGTTCAACCTTCATGCTGATTGCTCCCCCGGGCCCAAAACTCGTCCCTGGGGGATTTGGGGCACAAAATCTTAGAATCCCCCACATTTCCAGCAACTCCCTTTTTTTAGGTAAGCAGTCCCCAGTTAGGTATATAGGGGGGAGAAGCAGTATAGGGGCCACAGGAGGGAATGGGGGCCAAAGGCAGGTAATGGGGGGACAGGAGATATGGGGCATGAGGCAGAATATAGGGGCCTGAGGCAGTTATAGGAGCATGAGGAGGTTTAAAGCATGAGGGAGGGATATAGGGGCCTGAGGCAGTTTTTGGGCCCAGGCAGGAAGGGGGGCTAGGGAGGTATATAGGGTCATTTAGGCAAAATTTTTGGGGGACTAGGGATTTTGGGGGCCCAGCAGGTATAGGGGGGGATGAGGGAGTTTGGGGGCAATGGGGCTTACCAAAAAATTTGGGGGAAATGGGGCAAATGGGGGCCCCCCGGCTTTTTGGGGAAAGCAGGTAATGGGGGGCAGGCAATTGGGGCCACCGGGATTGGGGGCCAACGGCAGGGTAGGAGGCCAGGGGGGGGATATGGGGGTCACAGGCATAATGGGGTCACAGGCATAATGGGGGCCCCAGGCAGGTATAAAGGGCACGGCAGCATATGGGGCCACCCGGCAGGATTTATAGGGGAAAAGGCAGTAAAAATAGGGGGCAGCAGGGATTTGGGGGGCCACAGGAGGATTATAGCGGCACGGATATTTAAGGGGGCCCCAGAGGATAAAGGGGGCCCAGGCAGCTTTGGGGGTAAAGGCGGGATTGGGGGCACAGGCAACTTAGGGGGACAGGAGGGATATGGGGGCCACGGGAGGCTTTGGGCCGGCGTTTGGGCATGGGCAGGTAAACGCTATAAAATTTTAAAAAACTTTTACTACCAAAAGGCGAGCGCGCTCTGTCCTCTTCAGGCCCCCCGCTCCCCGGGGGAGCTCCTCGGGCGCACGGTTGAGCGCTGTGCGCCCGAGGGCAGGGAGGTCGCGATGGTGATGTCACGCGACGCCTCCGGCTGAGGCGCACGGGGGCCGGGCGGGTCCTCACGCTGGGGAGGACCCGGCAGCCCGCGGGTGGACTGCGGGGCCCATACTTTTGCGGGGGAGGGAGGCTTTCTTCCTGCCCCGCAGAAACCCTCCGTGGGTGCGTCCGCGGGGACATGCAGCTTGAAGAGCCAGCGGTGTCCAGGCCCCGCGCAGAGGCCTGGAGCCCCGGGAGTCGGGGACAGGGGGTTTTATTCGGGCCCGAGCCCCCAATAAAAAGTAGCGACCCCCCGGGACAGGTATTGGGAAACCCCTAACTTTAAAAGGAAAGGAGGGTAATCTGGAAGGGGGCCCTAGGCTTCAATTGGGGGCCCATAAGGGTAAAACCCAATACAATTTTGGTTTTTTTTGGCCCTACGCCATCCTATACCCCAAAAAGTTTAAAACCAGCTTTTTGTCTTGGGGGGGATGCAGGGCAAGAGGTGCTCACCTTTTCCACATTTTTTGGGAATGTACACAGATGGAGGGAAGTGCAACAGTCTTTGCAAAAAGTGGTGGATCTACGGGTTCCTTTAGTTAATTCTCTTGAATTAGTTCCCACAACCCATATTCTTACGGGGGCCAGGTTTCTGGTTTCGAAAAGTTGGAGGTCTCCCCTTCCTCCTTCCGGGTCTGACCTTCTCCGCCGGATACAAGATGTACGCAGAATGGAATACCTAACGACTCTCCTTAAATACCAGGTGGATAGGTTTATGAGTGTTTGGACTCTGTGGGATTTTTCTACTCCTTAGGCCTCACTTGTTGACACCCTCGGGGCCCCTCTAATCGTTGTGAGATTCCCTCTCCTATTGTCTGTCTCCTAAAGGGCCCGTTGGGCTATGTCTGGTTCCATATTTTCTTGTTTTTATGTTCCCTTTTTTCGTGTTGTTGTCTATACCCCCCTTACCATCCCCTGGCGCTTTGTTTCTTGAAAATTGGGGATTTGGAAAAATTGCCATATTTTCACACTTGAGATTTTGGGATATTTTGGAGCGGTAAAAAGCTTCTTTTGGTATGCTCTGTTATGGAGGATGTTTCATTAATTTTTCAATGACTCTTGTACCTTTTATTCAGTACCTTTTTTTTCCTATAGTCTTTTTGAATGCTGTTAGTGTGTTCATTTAATTTTTTTTTTTATATCGTACATTTTATATTTATGATGTAAAACAAATAAAAGAACACAACTGCTTTGTAGTTTAATAGATGTTTGGTCAAGGGAGTATATGATTAAAATAAAATCTCTTGTCAGTTGTGATTTGGTAGGCAAAATCCCCCGTGGTCTGCACCCGGATTCTCAGTGATAATTGTAAAGTGGTCGCAGTTGCTTTCCATGCTCAGGCTCATGCTCACGATCCACGTGAGCCAGTAAGATGCAATAAAAGATGCATTATGCAACAATGGAGTCCAGTTTGGCAATAAACATGGACTTATGCCTGATTGACTAAGTGATCTGTGCCTAGTTCTATCATGCATTAGTCTGTGTTTATAGCCGAATCAGATGTTGTTGCATATTGGGAATGTTCACACGGCATCTTTCAGACTGTATTTCAGGGTGTAATTGCCGCAATGGCCCCCAAAATTGGCCTGTTAAAACGATATAGCTCTATAGAGCCTAGATTTCCTCCTCTTCCTCGTGCAATTTTGCTGTGCCCCACACCGCACTTTTGAAGTACGAGCTGGCCAGCATGTACTTCTAAAACACCTAGTTTATACGCTGTGTGAACATATCCTAAGGCATCTTTGGTTTGTTAAATACGTATTTACGAGAGAGGGTTTTGCCTCCTGAAACAGGGTTGTGCTTTGTTTTTACTTGCTTTGTCCTTTGAGTTTTTTTTGTTTTTAGTTATCATGTTTGATTTTTGGGTTGCTTTGATGCAAACATTGGGGTTAGATGTTTTGCTTGCTGATTAAAAGGGGTTGTCTCACTAAAGGATTGCTTTTTATGTTAAAAGATCTTGCAAAAACAAGTCACATTGCAATATGTGTCCAGTAACAGTATATTCCTATTCCTAGATATCCACTCTGTATGGGCTGCATCTGCTTCTCAGGTTGCATATAGTAAGAACTGTGATGATCTCTCACTGATAGGCTTCCAGCGTGGTTGCTATAGCTACAGACCTGGTTTCTAATGCCAGCGCTAGGGAAGGCCAGTAAACAGCCCTGAATTCATTGTGTAACCAAGAAAACAGGACTGAGTGTGTGATGAATCAATGTAGTGAGACGGTGGGTGGATCAATCTGACTCAGATTATTTATGTTCTGAATTTTCAGAAATATTTACTTGCCTTACATTCTGTGATATTGAGGCAAGAAGTAACCAAAGTGCTGATATGGCAGCTATTAAAACCTTCATTAGGCTTTGTAAGGCCGCAGCTGGGAAGGTCTACAAGGGGAGTATAAATATCCTGACCAGGTTCTGGACATAGTCTGGGGTGTCCAGGACGCATCCACCAGATAAGCTAGCCTTGGGTGGAGTGAAAAGGCCGTTGATTAAATTGATGTCGACAGTACAATCTTTCGACCTATGTTTAATCAAGTTTAGTAACGGCTACCTGCAATTCCCGGGTTTGGCCTTTCATTGGGTGTAAGCAAAAGAGCAGGGTGGGTGCTTTTCCCCATGGCTCCACGCCAGAATTTCCTGGCGCATATATAGGGTCAGCAGGGTAAGCTTGACTGGGCAGCGGACATGTACCTCCAGTCTACTCTTCTGGGCTGCGAGGTGTTCAACTGGGAAAAGCCAGTGTAGGACCTACAAGGTGATAGTGAGGGAGCGACACCATTGTTAGCAAGCGCTCGAGGAGCAGTCTTTTTGTTTGTGTTGTGTTGCTGTTGCTTTGTTTGCCATTGGTTTTTGTTCTGATGTTTAATTAATCCCACGGAGCCAATGCAGACCGTTTGTACCTGACTTCTGCCTCGGTCTCATGCTGGAAGACTCATGCGGTATCCCAGAGCTCGTGCAGGATAACAGCTTCCAGAATGCCATGGTAATTGCTTGGAATTCCGCAATCTTTAATGGTGTATTAATGGTGTTTAACCTAGTTAACTCTTAGCAGCAGATGTCAGCTATAATTAACAGATGGAACATGCTGTTTATGGAGCAGACCCGGCGTGTGAGCCTGCTCCATACCTACTTACCTGCATGATGATTAGAGATGCGCGAATCGATTCTAACGAAGTGGAATTAATTTAGAATTTCAGGAAAACTTTGATTCTGAAGTCGAAGTTTGGGGTACTTCGCGGGACGAAGCGTGATTTTGATTGATAAGATGGTGTGTAGCAAATGGCGTTACATGGGGGCAAGGAACTCTGGGGGAAGAAAGGCGTTGCCATACATGGACATGTGCAGAGTTGAAGCCAATCAGAGCCGGCTGGGGATCTGCTGACGTCACTGCACTATATGTCCGGATTGCGATGTGGTGAGCTCTTACGCCTCTCATTTTACGGAGTAGGGAAGGTTTGCGCAGCGGGACTGCTTATGATATCTCATACTAAAGAACTCACTTTTATACAGCGTTTTTTGGGGGGGGTTTCACGCTTCTCAGGACTGCTTCTCTTCTTCAATTCGATTTTGTGGGGTATTAAAACTGAAGCCAGTGTGTGTCCAATGCAGCTTCTAAATTTTAATGCTACTGCCATTTCTTCGCCTTGAATATCCAAGGGTTGTCTAAGCCTTTTCCGTTTTTTTCTTTTTAAAGAACAATTTTTACAATCCAAATCCCTTAATTTTTGGTTGTCTCCTTTTGCCATTTTTTTCCAGGGTTAATTAAGCGTTTGTTCTGTGTTGGGTACTAAAAGAAATGTTTTTTTTCACCGCCAAAGAAGAAATTTTTTCTTTTAGCATAATTCAAACCGAAATTTAATTACAATTTTTCTGTTGTTGTGTCCCGTAAAATACATCCCTTTTTTAACATGCTAAAAAGCGGTAATTTTTGGTTGCTCATTTTTTTTGCGAAATTTTAGCCCGGGGTTTAAATTAACTTTGTTCTGCTGTTTGCCTAAAGAATTTTTTTTTCACCGCCAAAGAAAATTTTCCCTTAGCAAAATTTCAACCGAAGGTTAATTACAAGTTTTTTGTTGGTACCAAAAATCACGCCGTTTTAAACCTACAAAGCGGAAAATTTTTGGGATGCTCATTTTTTTTTGCGCAATTTAGACCGGGGTTAAATAAGCATTGTTTGTGTGGTGGTCAGTAAAAAAAATGTTTTTTTAAAGCGCCAAAGAAAAAATTTTCGCCGTACAAAATTTCTTTCCCAAGGTTTTAAGTTTTGTTTGTGCTTTTATTTCAAAAAATACACGGTTTTTAAGCGACACATACAAGAAAATTTTTTTCCTGCTTTTTTGGGGACGCAATTTAAATCCAAGGGTTACCCAAGCTTTTTAGGGGTTCATTTGGGTCAAAAAGGGGTGTATTTATCATATACAAAACTTCATCAAACAGGTCGTACTTTTAAACAAACGTATTCAGACAGAGAGGGGGCAGGCTTTTCACCTCGAGGGCAGGGCAAAAACTTTCCCTGGGAGGCCCAGGCGCAGCACAGAAAGGGGGGACTCACACAAGGGTCACCCGATGAGGCCAAACTGCCGCTGTCATCTACGGGGGGTGTGTTGTTCAGCAACCCAATGGTTCTTGATTGGTTGCTAGGTATCCACTTCCTCCCCGATGACATCTAACTACCCCCCCAAGAGTCGGTGGGAACATCAACCAACCCCTTTGTTGGCAGGCCCCGGGGTTTTGTCAGGCCCTCCCCTGTCCTCAAACCTCCCCGTCCCATCCGGGTTTCCCCCAGCCAAAATCTACTATGTGGTTTGGCTCACGCCCTATATAGCGAAAGAACAATTTTTAAGGGGCAGCGCGCACTTGGCTGCGAAAAAAATGGGGGGCCAAAATCCCCTGCTTCTTCAGTAGGGGGCAAAATATAGAGTGGAGAGTGGCATGGGGGGGTATTTTTTAAGGGGTCCCTTGCATACCAAGCCGGTGATGAGGAAAAGCAGTGACGATGAAAACTAATAATGAGATGTCTACCGCACTTTTAGACCGGGTGAAGCAAGGGTTTTTATCACATCGGAGGCCAACGGCCCCGGGGTAGGGAAAACCTGATTGCAGGGCCAAGAAAATACGGCAAGGGGTACAGGCAGCGAGGTAGAAAATCACCAGTGGGAGCGTTGCGTAAATCACTTTAAAATCTTGGGGGGCATTCTTTGCAATACACCGTGAGCCCAAATGGGAATGAAAATCTTTGGGCAACAGTGAAGCGGGGCCAGGGACTAATGTTGGCCCCCAGCCCTGCGTCAACACATGCAGGAAACCCCCGGTGGCCTGGGAGAAACGGGGGTCAGTTTTGGGGGTTTCCCTCCTGCCGCTGCAGCGCGTCCCGTGGCCGCAGCCTTGCAGATCAAATCCCCACCTCTGCAGAAGGGGGCTGTTTCTCTTTGCCCTCATCTCCCGTCCAGATCTCCTGCTCCCCTATATGGGGGCCCCCGTCCCCAGCAGGCGATTGCAAAGAGGGAACAGTTGTGTCCAACCCCTCCCAAGGTCAGAAAAAATGACTATGCCCGCCAAGTTGTTGGACGCAGTCCCTCCCCCCCAAAATGGTGGACCTTTTAGAGAACTAATGCTTGTGCCCGGCCGAGATGGAAGGGTTCCAAGCCGAATTTCTTTTCCAAAAAGGCAGTACCAGCACTTATAATAGTAAAAAACAGAAGGGGGGCCGTCCTTTAGCTTTTTTGGTTTGCTGCAAGGTGCAGGCAGCGCAGACATTGGGGCGTAACTACGGTCAGGGTCATACATTCCTTTTCGCCCACTGGTTTAATGTGTTTCCTGCCAAGGCAACCAACAACTTGGCAGGAGAAGGCGCTTTCCCCCTTCCCGTTGTAAAATGCGGGTCCGCGCCAATGTCCCCTCCCCCCCTTCCACCTAACCCCATCTAGCCTCCACAAGTACTGCTCCATCAAACCATATGTGTAGGGGACGCGGTGCACCAGTTCCCCACCGGCTTTCTGGCAACGAAGTCACACAGGGGAGGAACTGCTCCGCGTCATGCAGCAAAAAAATTTGATGTTTTCCCTTTCTCCCCCAAAACTGCAAATGGGGCCCATGGTGGGGGAAAAATGGGAGTAACATGGTGCCCCGGCTGCCCCGAGGAGGGATGGCCCAAACCCCCTTTGCTTTGGCCGGGTTTAAATTTGGGTTGTAAAAAGGGTTTCCCTGAAGTCTTCCCCCGATTTTCAAAGATGCGGGGAAAAAGGCCCAAAAAAACCGGGTGAAAGATTTTATCCCTTTCCTTAAAAAGCCGGGGGAAAAACCCTCCTCGATTTTGAAACGGCAGAACGGCCCCCCCAAAAAACACTCTGAATGCGATGTTTTCCACCCTTTGGGAATTTCCGGGCCTCAAAAAGTTGGACCGACAAAAATGAACAAAATTACCCAATTAACATTTTTTGATTTTGCAGGGGACAGGAGTATCCCCTGTGTAACTTTGAGCCCACCAAGGGGCAGCTCATGGTGGACACCTCCCTTTGTTTGAGGCCATTCGAGGAGGCGAGTTATTTGTCAGTCGCCAGGATTTAAGGGGAAATAAAAACTTTCATTCCACGTTTCATGCCCGGGAAAAGATCCCAAAAAAAATCTTTTCCCGGGGGGGGATGGGGGGAACGTGGCATACATCTCACCCCAAAATAAATCCGGGGGGCCGAACGGAGGAGAAGGAGGGGGGAAGGCCCAATTGGAGCAAAAGGCATTGTCGGTGAAATTAGGGGTTTTTCTAGGGGGGAAAAACCCAAAAATACATAGGGAAAATCCCCGAGCCCCGGGTTGGTTCTGCCTATTCCGGCATTTTCCCCCTCCTCTGAAGGCCCGGACGGGGGGTTCTTCACGCTATTTTACTGGGGGTCGCGGCTGCGGGGGGGAAGGGTTGGGGGGGGGGGGGGGGGGTAGGAGCGTTCCAGCTCCATCAGCGGGAAACCTAAAACTTATTTACTGATAGCTTTTCTTCCTTCCCCGCCGGGTGAGTAGGGCAGTCCCCAAAGCAGCAGCAAAAGGACCGGGAGCGGGTCCCTAACCAACGGGGGTTTGGCCTCTTGGCCCGCACTCTGCCCCCCCATTTGGGAAGATCCACGGGACAAAGGGGGAGCCAAACGGATTTGGGGCCCCGCAACTTCCCGATTTCCCAGTGGAGAAGCTGTATTTCCCCCCAGTAGGGTGGCATCAGAGCGGGGGGGTTCAGTAGGGGCGGGGGCCATCTTTTACCCCAAAATAAACCCGTTTGTCCAGGAAAAATTTTGTGGAAGGGACTGCCCTTTGTCAAGATGAATGGGGGCGTGGTTTGGGCCAGGTTTTTCCCCCAACCAATCCCTTAGGGGGTCAGACTACATCCCCCAAGACCCTAAACCCAAACTGTAAAAAAAAGTCGGGGTTTCCAAAACTACCGCCTAAAGCCACTATTCTAAATGCCCCCAAACCCCCGGATGCCACCCCTTTGGCTGACAATTTCCCCAAATCTGCCCCCCAAACCCAAATTTTTAAAACCAGGGAGGGTTTTTGGCCACCCACCTCCACACTCTGTCTTTGGGCCCCTTTCTATAAATCTCTGCACGGGGGTTGCTGTTGCTGGTGCCGTGCCCTCCACACTGTGTATTGTGCCACTCAAAAACCCTCATCCCTCTGCTGTGGCTTTTTGCCGTCCCCTCCACCCCCCTATCTTTGGGTGCCACTCTTTGACCTCTTTGCTGTTGCTCCTGCCGTCACCTCCACTCCCTTCCTTTGTGCCACTCTGGGGCCCTTACTACTGTTTTTTGCCACCTCCAAAAATTTTCATTGTGCCACTCCCCTGATCCATCCCGGCTGCGGGGCTGCTCCCGTGCCCTCCACACCGGGTAAATTGGGCCACTGTTGACCTAAAGTGCTGCTGTGGTGTTCCCGTGCCCTCCACCCCTTCATTTTTGCCACCTTGACCCCATGCTGGGGTTCCGTACCTCCCCCTCTTTCATTGTGCCCCTCTGGGGCCCCTACTACTGTTTTTCCCAAACCTCCAGAATGTCATTGTCCATTTCCCCGACCTCAGCTGCTGCTGGGGGCTGCTCCCTTTGCCCTCCCCCTTTCCCCCCCCCACTTTTTCAAGGCCCATCTCTGTTGGGGCGTTTCCCCTGACCTCCATCTCTGTCATTGGGGCCACTCTGGGGGCCTACTTTTTTTGGGCCACCTCCCAAAATTGCCCTTGGGGCCACTGCTACCTCAGGGCTGCGGGGCTTTGGGGGCTGCTGCCTCCCCCCCAAAATGTGAATTTTTTCCAAACTCTGCCTATTCTGTT